>OX393551.1:41288029-41345529 GCA_947650365.1 Chamaelirium japonicum | reverse complement strand
TGATTTCCAGCTGTTGAACCTTCTCAAGAGGAACGCAACCCTCGAGCAAGAGAGGAATTCCCTAAAGAAGGTAGCTGAAAGAGCGGGGGTTGTGGCCCACAACTCTCCAACTGCTGATGAAGACCAACCAAAGACCTTCGATTTCGCCCATTCAAGTCGGAAGCTCGAAGGTAAGTCGGTTATGCCCTCTCGAGGCTAAAGACCGATAAAAAGGCTCCTGGCAACCCAGGTCAACCAAAGACCTTCGATTCCGCACGTTCAAGTCAGAAGCTCGAAGGCAATTCGGCTACGCCCTCTCGAGGCTAAAGTCCGATAAAAAGGCTCCTGGCAACCCAGGTCAACCAAAGACCTTCGATTCCGCCCATTCAAGTCGGAAGCTCGAAGGCAATTCGGCTACGCCTTCTCGAGGCTAAAGTCCGATAAAAAAGCTCCTGGCAAACCAGGTCAACCAAAGACCTTCGATTTCGCCCATTCAAGTCGGAAGCTCGAAGGTAAGTTGGCTACGCCCTCTCGAGGCTAAAGACCGATAAAAAGGCTCCTGGCAACCCAGGTCAACCAAAGACCTTCGATTCTGCCCGTTCAAGTCAGAAGCTCGAAGGCAATTCGGCTACGCCCTCTCGAGGCTAAAGTCTGATAAAAAGGCTCCTGGCAACCCAGGTCAACCAAAGACCTTCGATTCCGCCCATTCAAGTCGGAAGCTCGAAGGCAATTCGGCTACGCCCTCTCGAGGCTAAAGTCCGATAAAAAGCTCCTGGTAACCCAGGTCAACCAAAGACCTTCGATTCCGCCCATTCAAGTCGGAAGCTCGAAGGCAATTCGGCTACGCCCTCTCGAGGCTAAAGCCCGATAAAAAGGCTCCTGGCAACCCAGGTCAACCAAAGACCTTCGATTCCGCCCATTCAAGTCGGAAGCTCGAAGGTAAGTCGGCTACGCCCTCTCGAGGCTAAAGTCCGATAAAAAGGCTCTTGGCAACCTAGGTCAACCAAAGACCTTCGATTCCGCCCGTCCAAGTCGGAAGCTCGAAGGCAATTCGGCTACGCCCTCTCGTGGCTAAAGACCGATAAAAAGGCTCCTGGCAACCCAGGTCAACCAAAGACCTTCGATTCCGCCCATTCAAGTCGGAAGCTCGAAGGCAATTCGGCTACGCCCTCTCGAGGCTAAAGTCCGATAAAAAGCTCCTGGTAACCCAGGTCAACCAAAGACCTTCGATTCCACCCATTCAAGTCGGAAGCTCGAAGGCAATTCGGCTACGCCCTTTCAAGGTGAAAGTCAGATAAAAATGCTCCTGACAATCCAGGTCAAGCTAAACTATCAACTATACTTATCCGAGGCAATGAGAATAAGTCCAAGGCAGGCGTCGTCGCTTTGACATGCACCAAGTTCAAGGAGACATCCTTGACACTCGAAGACAAAGTCCGAGGCGACCAATGCCTCGGCACTCTACAAGCCCAAGGCCCGGTCCTTGGCACCCGTAGACAAAGTCCGAGGCGGCCAATGCCTCGGCACTCTACGAGCCCAAGGCCCAGCCCTTGGCATTCGAAGACAAAGTCCGAGGCGACCAATGCCTCGGCACTCTACAAGCCCAAGGCCCAGCCCTTGGCATTCGAAGACAAAGTCCGAGGCGACCAATGCCTCGGCACTCTACAAGCCCAAGGCATAGCCCTTGGCATTCGAAGACAAAGTCCGAGGCGACCAATGCCTCGGCACTCTACAAGCCCAAGGCCTAGCCCTTGGCATTCGAAGACAAAGTCCGAGGCGGCCAATGCCTCGGTACTCTACAAGCCCAAGGCCCAGCCCTTGGCATTCGAACACGAAGTCCGAGGCAACCAATGCCTCGGCACTATACAAGCCCAAGGCCTAGCCCTTGGCATTCGAAGACAAAGTCCGAGGCGGCCAATGCCTCGGTACTCTACAAGCCCAAGGCCCAGCCCTTGGCATTCGAACACGAAGTCCGAGGCGACTAACGCCTCGGCACTCTACAAGCCCAAGGCCCAGCCCTTGGCACCCGAAGACAAAGTCCGAGGCGACCAATGCCTCGGCACTCTACAAGCCCAAGGCCTAGCCCTTGGCACTCGAAGACCAAGTCTGAGGCGACCAGCGCCTCGGCACTCTACAAGCCCAAGGCTCGGTCCTTGACACCCGAAGACAAAGTCCGAGGCGACCAATGCCTCGGCACTCTACAAGCCCAAGGCCTAGCCCTTGGCACGAGAAGATAAAGTCCGAGGCGACCAATGCCTCGGCACTCTACAAGCCCAAGGCCCAGCCCTTGGCACTCGAAGACAAAGTCCGAGGCGACCAATGCCTTGGCACTCTACAAGCCCAAGGCCCGGTCCTTGGCACCCGTAGACAAAGACCGAGGCGGCCAATGCCTCGGCACTCTATGAGCCCAAGGCCCAGCCCTTGGCACTCGAAGACAAAGTCCGAGGCGACCAGCGCCTCGGCACTCTACAAGCCCAAGGCCCAGCTCTTGGCATTCGAAGACAAGGTCCGAGACGTCGTCGCCGACGTATTGGCATTCGATCAAAAGTCCAAGCTTAGTCTTGTCACTCAGGTCTAAGCATTAGATTGTCAATGGCCATCACCTTTTCTCGACGACTAACGGTTCCAAACCGGTCAGGGGGTGGTCGGTCTGACTCTGTCATTGTGTGTCTCCACACTGGTGCAGTCGACGGTGGGTAACACGGGATAAAATGGTGCTTCCTTGATCCTGGCCAAGTCAACACCCTCGCGTGACCGTAGTACCTGGTGAATACAGTAACCAGGTACGGTAATACATTGGGTGAAGACCGGCTGGCCATCATGCGGCGTCATCCTAGATTATCTCTAAGAAACCCCCTCGAATGTAGCATTGTCCCTCGCCGACATCCTCGCGCACCAGCGTTTTACCGAAAAAGTGTCGGTTTCAAAGGGGGCTGAAATTCGAAAAATATACTATTTTCAATACCGACACTTTTTGGTCTTTTCTAAGCAGCCCCAATAATGGGGTGTCGGCACCAACAAGCAGCCCCCCCCCTCGGTTTCGCACAAAAACCGAGTAGGGAAGAGGTGACGGCACACCATCAGCAGCACACCCCTCGGTTTCGTCAGAAAACCGAGAGGGGGTATGTGTCGGCATCTACAAGCAGTCCTCCCTCGGTTTCGCAGAAAAACCGAGTGGGGAGGGGATGACGGCACACCATCAGCACACCCCTCGGTTTCGTCAGAAAACCGAGAGGGGGTGTGTGTCGGCACCAACAAGCAGCCCCCCCTCGGTTTCGCACAAAAACCGAGTAGGAAAGAGGTGACGGCACACCATCAGCAGCACACCCCTCGGTTTCGTCAAAAACCGAGAGGGGGTATGTGTCGGCATCTACAAGCAGCCCTCCCTCGGTTTCGCAGAAAAACCGAGTGGGGAGGGGATGACGGCACACCATCAGCACACCCCTCGGTTTCGTCAGAAAACCGAGAGGGGGGTGTGTGTCGGCATCAACAAGCATCCCCCCCTCGGTTTCGCACAAAAACCGAGTGGGGAGGGGGGTGACGGCACACCATCAGCACACCCCTCGGTTTCGTCAGAAAACCGAGAGGGGGTGTGTGTCGGCACCAGCAAGCAGCCCCCCCTCGGTTTCGCACAAAAACCGAGTAGGGAAGAGGTAACGGCACACCATCAGCAGCACACCCCTCGGTTTCGTCAAAAACCGAGAGGGGGTGTGTGTCGGCATCAACAAGCAGCCCCCCCTTGGTTTCGCACAAAAACCGAGTGGGGAGGGGATGACGGCCCACCATCAGCACACCCCTCGGTTTCGTCAGAAAACCGAGAGGGGGTGTGTGTCGGCACCAACAAGCAGCCCCCCCTCGGCTTCGCACAAAAACCAAGTGGGGAAGGGTTGACGGCACACCATCAGCTACAACCACCCCTCGGTTTCGTCGGAAAACCGAGAGGGGGGTGTGTGTCGGCATCAACAAGCAGCCCCCCCTCGGTTTCGCACAAAAACCAAGTGGGGAAGGGGTGACGACACACCATCAGCAGCACAACTCTCGGTTTCGTCAGAAAACCGAGAGGGGGTGTGTGTCGGCATCAACAAGCAGCCCCCCCCTCGGTTTCGCACAAAAACCGAGTGGGGAGGGGGTGTGTGTCGGCATCAACAAGCAGCCCCCCCCCCCTCGGTTTCGCACAAAAACCGAGTAGGGAGGGGGTGACGGCACACCATCAGCTACAACCACCCCTCGGTTTCGTCGGAAAACCGAGAGGGAGTGTGTGTCGGCATCAACAAGCAGCCCCCCCTCGGTTTCGTACAAAAACCAAGTGGGGAAGGGGTGACGACACACCATCAGCAGCACAACTCTCGGTTTCGTCAGAAAACCGAGAGGGGGTGTGTGTCGGCATCAACAAGCAGCCCCCCTCGGTTTCGCACAAAAACCGAGTGGGGAGGGGGTGTGTGTCGGCATCAACAAGCAGCCCCCCCCTCGGTTTCGCACAACAACCGAGTGGGAAAGGGGTGACGGCACACCATCAGCAGCCCCCCCTCGGTTTCGCAGAAAAACCAAGTGGGGAGGGGGGTGACGGCACACCGTCAGCAGCACACCCCTCGGTTTCATCAGAAAACAGAGAGGGGATGTGTGTCGGCATCAACGAGCAGCCCCCACTCGGTTTCGCACAAAAACCAAGTAAGGGGGGGCGACGGCACACCATCAACAACCCACCCCTCGGTTTCGACAGAAAACCAAGAGGGGGGGTGTTCGGCATCAACATCAACCCACCTCGTGGTTTCGTCAGAAAACCGAGAGGGAGGGTGCTCGACGTCATCCAAAATCTATTAGTTAACCCGATTCAAGTGTCATCCACACACAATGATCATTCAAAGACGAAGAGCTATCTTCCATTGAGTTGGTTGTTCAAACTTCACAAGCTTGGAAATTCCTCTCTCATCTGGGGGTGGACCCGCGGTAACCACCACGTCATCGTGGAGGCCTGACTGTAGTCCCTAGTGAACACAGTAACTAGGTGCAGTTGGGTGCCGACCAGTGATACGTGAATTATTGCAAGTCAATGCGTCTTAGAGATGCGAGCAAAAAAAAACTGGTCTGCTTGCTTTTTAAGTCACCTTTTTACGAAGATGAATATCGAAAATGTTACACGTTAAAGTATATGATGTTTCACGTCCACTTTGATCAATTTCTCGGTGCCGACGTGACGGTACCTTATACGCGTTGATCCGACGCACGTATGAAAAGTTACGGCTGTCGGAAGTTTTCAAGGTCTTTTTCTTCGAAGACTAGCATCAGAATAATTACACGGCAATGACGGATGCGCTCACGCCCTCAATTTGGTTCGTTACGCGCCCAACTCGTAGCAGGCCAAGCGCCGGGTATGAAAGAAGAACTTGCACCTCTCCCGGCCCACGCGTACGTGCTCTTGGCGACAACCGATCAGAATGGGAATAGGGGGTCGAATGAACAAAGCACCCTCCCGCGCATTCTCCTCATGTAATTCGTCACACGGCGACGAGGACGAACCTAACTCATCCTCCCCTGCCGCGCACTCCGTCTCGCAGCGGACCGAGGTGACCCCTCCGTGCGTGCTGTCTCACAGCGACCCGAAGCAACCCCGCATGTCCTCTTCGCAGCGGCCCAAGCCAACCCAGAGGTGATCAGACGAACCGCACTCCCTTTCTCTTTTCTCCTCCGGCTCGCAGTACCATGGGGAGAAGATCCGACTCCACCCCCCACGTGCACCCTCGACGCGCAGCAACGGAGAGAGGGAGAGGCCACGGCGGGGATCCGTGAACTCCCGATGATCAATGATGCCTCATCCTCCAACCCGTCGCCGCTGCCGTCCGAGCTGCTAGCGCCGGGGTTCAGGTTCCACCCCAACGATGAGGAGCTCGTCAGCTACTACCTGAAGCGGAAGGTCTCCAGCCGGCCCCTCCGCATCGACGCCATCGCAGAGGTCGACCTCTACAAGGCCGAGCTGTGGGACCTCCCCGCCATGTCTCGGCTCCGGAGCCGGGACATGGAGTGGTACTTCTCCGGCCCGCGACCGGCCGCCGACCGCATCAGCCCGCCTACCATGCTCCCTGCTGCACCAGCCCGAGCCCGGCGTCCGCCGCACCAGCCCGCCTGCCGTGCCTCCTGCTGCGTCAGCCCGAGCCCGGCCTACGCTGCACCGACCCCCTATGCAGCCCGCGATGACAGAGGGAGAGAGAAAGGAAAGAGAGAGAGATAAAGGAAAGAGAAAGCGGCTGCACGGGCTGCAGTCTCACGTGAATGTGAGAAAAAAGGAAAGAGAGAGAGAGGAGGCCGCTCTCACCGAACAGAGAGAGAGTGGGACGTCCGCCCTCACGTTTGGAAAAAGAGAGAGAGGAAAGGAAAGAGAGAGAGGAAAGGAAAGAGAGAGAGAGAAAGGAAAGAGAGAGAAGGAGGCTGATCTCTCACGTGAAAGAAAATAGGGGGGTCCGATTTGCATCCGAGCGGGTCCGGGAGCGTGTGTCTAATGCCCCTTCCGCCAAGAAAATAAGGAAAGAGAGAACTAAAAAAAAGGAAAAGGCTCTCGGTATGCTCTCGGTACCCTCTCGGTAACCACTCGGTATGCTCTCGGTACCCACTCGGTATGCACTCGGTACCCTCTCGGTATCCACTCGGTCGGAAAACGCACTGTCTCTTCGGAAACACCCCCTTGCAAAACCTAGACTTTTTGGCTTGCACCAAAAGGGTCTCGGTAACCACTCGGTATGCTCTCGGTACCCACTCGGTATGCACTCGGTACCCTCTCGGTATCCACTCGGTCGGAAAACGCACTGCCTCTTCGGAAACACCCCCTCGCAAAACCGAGACTTTTTGGCTCGCGCCAAAAAGGGTCTCGGCATCAGCGGAAGAAGGCTCTGCTAATACGAACCGCGGCACCGACAACCCTCGCCAACCGCGCCAGGATCCTAAAGCGTTTGCACCTTGGAATCCCATCCGACCCAGGGGGTCCTGACCCGACTGGGAGGGGGTAACTGTGGGTGCAAAAATTATACCGGACCAGATCAGAGCAGCATGGGCCCGCGCAACGGCCCAAATGGTTAAGCCCGCCTGGGCTCACATGGGCCCACTCTACGAGGCTCGCAGATCAAGCCCTACCCCTTATTGGGCCCGAGCAACGGCCCAATAAGGGCCCAGCAAGGAGGCCCAGGACCAGTGCCACGTCATCAGCGCCACATCATCACTGCCATATCGGGCACATGCCTACGCTATAAAAGGACCCCCAAGGCATCCAGGAAAGGGGTTGGCCATTCAATCAGAGGAGGAGGATCCCAGAGCAAGTGCTAGAGCTCTATTCTCCCCACCTTGTTCTCTTCTAGTTGCTCCGTGCAACCCCACTGTACGAAGCTTCTCTCGGCCTGTCGAGAGAACGCTCAACCCTTTATATTCAAATTATAGTGAAGATCAGGTGGCACCTCTCGCCCGGAGACGTAGGTCGTAAGGCCGAACTCCGTCACCAATCCTTGTGTCATCGCTCTTTATTCTCTCTATCTATTCTCCCATCTCTTTAACTCTACAAACCATCCACATTCAATCAAGGCTGTGGGGCGGGGTTCCCGATCAAGGCGGCTCGGAAATTTCCCCCCACAGCCAGCACCCCGGCCATCGCCACCAGCGCCCCGTGCCCCGGCCAACGTGCCGCCTGCGCCCCGAGCCCCAGCCAATGCCGGTGCCGGGCGGGTGCTGCTGCCGCTTGCGAGAGAGAGGGAGAGGGAGAGAGACAGGGTTCGGTGTAATTTTTTATTATTATTATTATTTTTAATCAATGGTGCATGATCTCCATCGGACGGCTATTATCTGACAGCCCAATTTCACAAATGGGTTGTCAGCCTATACCCCGTATCCTATATATATATATATATATATATATATATATATATATATATATATATATATATATATATATAGAGAGAGAGAGAGAGAGAGAGAGAGAGAGAGAAAGAGAGAGAGAGGAATGCTTAGGTACGGTCCGTGCGGTTTGCAGTCCGTAGCCGTCTGATGCACCTGCCACGTGCATCGAATGCACAGAGTGGTGCATCGGACGGCTGCGGACCGCAGACCGCACCTAAGCATCCCTATATATATATATATATATATATATATATATATATATATATATATATATATATATATATATATATATATATATATATATATATATATATATATATATATATATATATATATATATATATATATATATATATATATATATATATATATAATAAGGGACGACGGTTGTGGGGGGGACAAATGAACTGAGACAAAGGAGCGGCTCTGATTTATGCAGAGGAAAGGGATAAACTGGGAGACAAATCACAGTCGTCCGTTTCTTTGCCCCACAGCCTTAAATCAGCCTCTTAAATCTCTCTCACGAGACTCTCGATGCCCCCATCTGATCCGTCCATCCATTCGAAACCATCCGATCCGCAGCCCCAATCCCCAACCCCATCCGTCCGATCAAACAGCCCCCATCCACAGCCCTATCTCTCTCTCTCGGTCTGCCCGCTATGCGCCCCCCCCCCTCGGAAACCCAAAGGCCGCCCGATTTCCCGATCTGTCTCTCTCTCTCAAATCTCTATCTCATCTGCATCGCCGAACCCCGCCCCCTCATTCTCCCCCCCCGGTGGTGCGCTCGAAAGCGACCTTCCTTCTCCGGTGAACCCAGCAGCAAAGGGAAGTTGTCTTCCCTTGCTTATCGCCAGGCGTTCCTCCTTCCCTCCTTTCTTCTCCGGTGAAGAGGCAGCAAGAAGAGGAGGGGATCTGCACCTTCTTCCTCCAGCAGCAACCGAAGGGTGTGGCCAAGCCCCCCTCCTCCTCCCCCTCCTCCTCCTCTCTCTCTCTCTCTCTCTCTCTCCTGTTCTAGATTTTTTAATTTTTTTTCTTTTGATTTCCAGGGTCAGCAGCAACCGAAGGGGGTGGCCAAGCCCCCCTCCTCCTCCTCCTCCTCCTCCTCCTCTCTCTCTCTCTCTCTCTCTATCTCTCTCTCCTGTTCTAGATTTTTTAATGTTTTTTTTCTTTTGATTTCCAGGGTCATGCCGGCAAGGTTAGAGTAGTCGTTGATTTCCACGGCCTGCTGCAGGCATCTCCGGTGACGGCGACTCTGGCCCGCTGCAGGCATCTCCGGTGACAGCAGCAATTGGAGGGTCCTCCCCCTTCTCTCTCTCTCTCTCTCTCTCTCTCTCTCTCTCTCTCTCTCCCTCCTGTTCTAGGTTTTTTAACGTTTTTTTTCATTTGATTTCCAGGTTCCCTTCAAAGCCCTGATTTTTCTTTTCTTTTATTTTCTACAGAATTGGGTGGAAGGCTTTAAGGGTACCTTTTTGGCTTTAAGGTTCATCCTCTGTTTTTCTTTTCTTTTTTTCCTCTGTTTTTTTTTTTTCCTTTTTGAAGCATGCCGAGATATCCCAACCCTCGGTCAAATATTTTTTATTTTTTTTGAAGCAGGCCGAGAGATCCCAAACCTCGGGCAGATCTACCGTCCATGTTAACCGTTAATTTAAAGATGATCATTTGACACACCTAGAAGTTTTAGAATGCTCTAATTTTTTATGGGTATGCTATCTATAGGCCTAGGTCCAGCGGAGGTTATAAGTAAGTTCCCTATTGAATCAGGTTGTAGTAGAATGACAAGCTGTTCTAAATGGTGTTTTATGTTGGTGAATTGATTGTGTACTTCTTCTTTTCCTAAAGAAAAGTTTTGCTTCCGCAGGATTGCTTATGTGCAGCAGGAGGACCTCTTCTTCTCATAGTTGACTGTGTGGGAAACACTCTCACTTGCTGCTGAGCTCCAGCTTCCCGACACGTGGTCGGGAGAGAAGAGGAATGAGTATGTGAGCCAACTTTTGTTCAGAATGGGCTTGGTAAGTATGATATTACAGCTTTTAAAAAATTCAAAATGTTGCTTGAGTTTAAAATTAAACATTCGACCAATATTTTGAACTCGAGCCAGACTAAATTAAGGGGTGGTTTCAGATCCAAAACATTTTGTAATTGAAAAGGTCTATCAACTCTTTTCTGGAAAAAGGATGGTCGGTAAAAATGCAAGTTGACAATGTTACATGATTAGCCAACATATTAACAAAGTTTTTCCTATCATTTGCATAATCTTCTTCCTTTTTTAAACTTAAATTGAATTCATGCCACATATGTCCCCAATTTAAGCTAAATACGAAGATTCGCAAAGTTCTTCGAATTTCGGTCAAAAAATTTTGGTGCATTAAGTGTGCCGATTAAACCGGTGCTTAGCCTTTGGATTCACCTGTTCACTGAATAATTCCGAAAACCACTGATCTATCTAAAAAATTGCAAATAATTTTGAAAAAAACACTGACAGAAATCTGAAGTTTTTTCTGCTTGGAGAGTTGTGTAAATATGTTTTGAACTTAAATTTTATGTCACATGTATTCTGGTGAAATTTCTGCTTACAAATGTGAGTGGGGAGGCAAAATCGGGAAGGTTGCTTGCGATCATGGGGCCATCTGGGTCGGGGAAGACCACATTGCTCAATGTGCTTGCCGGACAGCTCGCTTCGTCACCCCGGTTACGCCTTTTTGGAAATTTGGATTTCAATGGGCGGCCTTGGTCCAGCGGAGGTTATAAGTAAGTTCCCTATTGAATCGGGTTGTAGTAGAATGACAAGCTGTTCTAAATGGTGTTTTATGTTGGTGAATTGATTGTGTACTTCTTCTTTTCCTAAAGAAAAGTTTTGCTTCCGTAGGATTGCTTATGTGCGGCGGGAGGACCTCTTCTTCTCACAGCTGACTATGTGGGAAACACTCTCACTTGCTGCTGAGCTCCAGCTTCCCGACACGTGGTCGGGAGAGAAGAGGAATGAGTATGTGAGCCAGCTTTTGTTCAGAATGGGCTTGGTAACTATGATATTACAGCTTTTAAAAAATTCAAAATGTTGCTTGAGTTTAAAATTAAACATTCGACCAATATTTTGAACTCGAGCCAGACTAAATTAAGGGGTGGTTTCAGATCCAAAACATTTTGTAATTGAAAAGGTCTATCAACTCTTTTCTGGAAAAAGAATGGTGGGTAAAAATGCAAGTTGACAATGTTACATGATTAGCCAACATATTAACAAAGTTTTTCCTACCATTTGCATAATCTTCTTCCTTTTTTAAACTTAAATTGAATTCATGCCACATATGCTTTTGTGGACCATGATTTTCCGAGTCCTTCCTTTAAATACTTGCGTGAGGAACTCATCAATCTGAAAATCTGAAAATCTGTAATCCTCATTTGACATACGCGATGATCTTGAGGATGGAAGACCAAAGCAAACAATCTGAAACTACCAAAGCAAACAATCTGAAACAAAAATCTGAAACTACCAAAGGGCAAACCAAAATTGGAATTAGAAAGTAGATTCATTTTCTTTCTACCAAAGCATTAGTTTCATTTTCTTTCTTCTTTTATCATTTTTTCTATCCAAGATGCAAAACCAATGCAAACCAAAGGTGTTTCTTCTCTTTTAATTTTTATATAATCAAAACAGAATTGAAGGAGGGCAAAATGTAGTTTTTTAACTATAAGGAGGTTAAATATTTTTGAGATGAACATTGGTGTTACAAATGATATGATATGCTGATTTTTAATTACATTGGTATTGCAAATGATATGATATGCTGATTTTTAATTAAGATCATATTTTTCTTCTCTCTGATCACATTGGGCCTCTTTGGGCATCATAAATGTTTGCATTGGTTTTGCATCTCGGAGCTAGGTAATCTTTTTTTTTTTTGTGTTTCCACATGAATGCTTTGCAAACAAAAATTAATCAGCAATGGAATGAGGGCCAAAAAATTTGATGCACATTATATGATTGACAATGGAATGAGGGCCAAAATATTTTCATTTTTCGGATAAGCACAAAAAATTACTTGAGTAACAATGGAATGAGAGTCATGACACAACACACACTACAACTATTCAAGCAGCTAAATTAAAGCCGGTCGCACCACCTTTCCGCCCGATTTCTTCTTTTTTTGCAGTATCCGACCCCTAACATTGAGATGGGCATCATAGCTAGCTCTCTCGCTGAGACCATCCCTACCTTATCTCCACAGGTAACGTGCATATCACATTATATGAGGAGGTTCTGGGTTCGAGCCTCGATATTAAGTAGGCTCATATAGGCTCATGTAGGCTCATACAGGCTCTGCCAGGTTTTCTGTTTTTTAAATAAGGATAATACCAAAGTGCTAGAGCTCAAAATTGAGGCAAAATCAGAAAACTAGCAATTCAATACAGGCTCTGCCAGGTTTTCTGTTTTGTGGTTTGCTTTAAGTGTCTGTTTTTCGGTCCAAGATCCGATTAAACAAGATCCGACCCAATGATCCGATTAATAAACGAATCGAATTCGGAGCTACCCTTATTTTGCTAATTTTTTTTTTTCATAATTATAGCAATTCAATAGGCTACGATCCTTTTTTTTGTCCCTCTCTTTTGCTTCCTTGATCAGAGGGTTCCCCCCCCCCTTTTTTTTTTCTTTCTATGTTTTGGGAGAATCAAGCTATGGAGGTCCTATCTGCAAGAGAGAGAGAAGAGGCTGCATGAGAGAGATGATCTAGAGATGGAGGTGATCGGAGTAAGTAAAATTCAATATGTAATAAGTAGTAGTTGCCATCAGGGAAAACTATTATGGGGTTAATTTGAATTGAAAACGCAATATGATCTATTTTTTTTCTCTGACCTGCTTTTCTTTTGCCTTGAATTCAAGTAATAATTTTGGTGCTCTAAATATTTGTATTGAGCAACATAACGCCCATAAGGTTCCTGTTTATTGTTCAAAGTTACATAAATGATATGGAAAAGTCATATGCTATCAAGTTAGCAACTGTCTGCATGCAACCCACTGTGAATTCAATAGTGAACCATCAAGTGAGCATTTACATAGTGAACAATGAAGTGAAAAATCCGATTTTGCATAGTGAACCATCAATTGAATTTGCTGATGGATTCAATTCAACTGCATTTACATAGTGAGCATCCAATTAAAACTCGCTCGGTTAATCTCTACATTTCAGATGAATTTTAATCATTTCAGATGAATTTTAATCCTTTAAGTCTTTGCATTGTTTTTTTTTTGGAAAGAAATTCTCTATATTGTTGATGACCATTTAATTCTTTAAGTGAAAAGAGAATGGGATGAGATTCCTTTGTATGCAAATTCTATTGACATTTGGGAATTTCGCCATTTTTTCCTATTCTATATGGATTGTCTTGGATCTAATCAATTTTTTGTGTGCATCTAATTATTAATTTTCTCAAAGGTCTGACAACAAAAGACTCAGGTATTACTCTCTTCTCTCTCTCTCTCTCTCTTTTTGTCTCCCTCTATGATGATCATGATGATAGTGGATTTGTGGTTTGATGGCTGATTTTTTGGTCGATTTTTTTGTTTTAAGGTGATTCTGACATCAGACTTGAAGCTCCCCCCAAAGGTCTTGAAGATGAGCATTCGTCGCAGAGGAGTCCATGTAGGTATTAATCCGAGTTGCATCTCATATCTCATGGCATAGTCGGAGCTTTAGATGCTCAGCTGTTAGATTTGGCCAAGCTACAGTTTGTAGGTACCTCTTAATCTCTGCATTGAAGATGAATATTTAATCCTTCAAGTCGTTGCATTGTTTTTTTTTTTGGAAATAAAGTCTCTGCATTGTTGATGAGCATTTAATCCTTCAAGTGAAAAGAGAATAGGATGAGATTGTTTTGTATGCAAATTCTGTTGACATTTGAGAATTTTGTCATTTCTTTCCTATTCTGGATTGTCTTGAATCTAATCAAATTTTATCAAAAAAACCATAAAATATATTTTATGAATTATGTATATAGATTCAGTGTTTGAGTATCTGAAATTTTATGAGAATGATGAAATTCTTGATTCTGTACTTCTTTTGAGTATATAGATTCGGTCTTGAATAAACCGCTTTATGTGAATTTTGTGAATTCAAGTCTGAATCTAGATACTCAAAACTGTAGCTTTGTCTCAAAATTCCAGTCTGAATGGGTTAGGGTGATTTAAGAGCATTGGGAACTGGTTAGGGTGATTTAAGAGGGATGGGGATGAGTTAGAGTGATTAAGATTCAATTGAATTATGTGAATTCGATTAGAAAACACCCGTGTCATTCACCTGTTTTATTTGCTTTGCAGAGCTCACAAAATATTTATTTCTGATTTGTTTGATGAAATGCCGAATTCACAAAAAGAAATCTAAAGATTTTTCAACGGAAATTTTGTAAGAATGATGAAATTCTCAATTATGTACTTATTTCGAGAATCTAGATACTTGATAATTTCATCATTTGTACAAAAATTCAGTTGAGTGACATTCCTGAATTTCAATCTTACAATATATCCGTTGACTAAAACAAAATCGGGGCAAAGAATTGTGGCTTTTTAGTATATTGTTTGAATTTTCTGTTACATAATATTGCATGATTTTTTTAGTAAAAAACTATATTGAAAGCTTTCACTGATCTCGACTACATGCTGTACCCGCTGACGTCCAAGATTAAAAGAGGGCACACGTGAAAAAAGAGGTTGAAAGAGCAAGATGAAAAGAAGAAGGCTGCCAAGTCTTTGACCCTAAACCATAAATGTTAATACGGGGCAACAGCGAGCAACGAATGCATGATTCATTTACTCAATGATAGTAGACGAGGCGATGGTATAATGGGCGAAGACTAGCAATGATAGACATAGGAAATGGAGGAGATCGACAGTAGCAGATAGTGCTGATAACAATAATTTTATTTTTTTACATTTTTTTTATTTTTTGAACAAGAAGGGATGTCCACCCTCGAAATATTACCACCTACCTCGAAATATTATCGTTGTCCTTAAAATATTGTTGTCATTCTCGAAATATTTTCTTGCCACCCTCGAATTTTTGTCACATCCCTCAAAATATTGTTTCCATCCTCAAAATGTTTTTCATCGCCCTCGAAATCTTTTGCGTGTCCTTGGGCACGGGGTTTTCACTAGTCTATATAATAAGGGACGACGGTTGTGGGGGGGACAAATGAACTGAGACAAAGGAGCAGCTCAGATTTATCTAGAGGAGGGGGATAAATCATAGTCGTCCGTTTCCTAGCCCCAACCAAGAATCCCACTCAGCCATAAATCCCATCCCAAATCCTTCCAAGCCCGTCCGATCCAAATCCCATCCGATCTGAGCCATCTGATTTTCAAGTTCCTCAAACCAAGAATCCCAATCAGGCTCATAAATTGAGGGGCTGAGAGAGAGGTACAGAGAGCATGCCGCTCCGTAAAACGTGAGCCGCCCACTTCAGCATATCAGCCACCCTCGGTACCCGCTTGAAATTTTTTAAATTTTTATAAGCAGGAGATAGATGTCCGTTTCAGGCAGTAAAGGGTCTATGTGATTAGGCCGTCGCCCAATCACAACCGTCTGCTTCATTCGCCAGAACTGTGAATCGCACTCAGCCCGTACAGGTAGTCAAAGGGGCGCTGTTATTAGTGGCACGTCATTCTTTAGCCTGCGGGCCGCCTCCTCTCTCTCTATCTCTCTGTTCTCCTCCCCCACTCGAGCGCACCTTGCTCCGGCCGGTAAGCGGAAGCAGGCACCCGGCCGTCGTCGCCTCCCCTTCCAACTCCGATCCGGCCGTCGTTGCTGCCTCCCCTTCCGACTCCGATCCGGCCATCGTTGCTGCCTCCCCTTCCGACTCCGATCCGGCCTCCCCTTGCCACTCCGATCCGGCCGTCATCGTTGGCTCGCACTCTGATCCGGCCATCGTCGCTGCCTCCCCTTGCGACTCCGATCCGGCCGTCATCGTTGGCTCCCCTTGCGACTCCGATTCGGCCGTCATCGCTGCCTCCCCTTTCGACTCCGATTCGGCCTTCGCCGTTGCCACCCTCCCTCCCTCCCTCCCTCTCTCACGCCCTCAGCCCCACCCGCCCACTCTCTCCCCCTCCCCTCCCCTCCCTCCCTAAATCTCGTCGCCTTCTCCTTCACCTTGCCGACGAGCAGATCCAGCCCTAGGTTGCCTCCGCGCCGCCCTCGAGGAGTCTGACGGTCACCCCCCCTTCCGGATTGTCTCTCTCACACTGCAGATCTCTCTCTCTTCCTCTCCCGGATCATGACCTCGCCGGAGGAGCTCTGGTGGCGTTGTCAGCGAAACTCGAGGTTGGACCTGGCCGCGGTTGCTCGAGGAGCTCGCCGCCGGGCGCCAGCCGAGATCATCACGCGTCCGAACCCGCACGGCCCTCGAGGTCAAGCCTCCTGCTCTCCTGTCGACCTCGAGCAACTCCGGTGACCTCGAGGAGGACCAAGAGGGCTGCCGCTCGCCTGTCAGATCGGTGCAAGGTGGATCGGGAATCATTTAATCTGAAGGTTCTCTCTCTCTCTGTTTGATGGGTGTGATGGTGGTTTAGTGCAGAGTTGATGTTGTTAGGGTTCATCTCGCTGTTGTTGCGGGTGTTCAATGGGGCGATCCAGAAGATCTGCTTCCCCGAGAGCTTCACCCACTACATGCTCCCCTGCAAGAAACAGGAGGGGAAGTCCGAGACCACCTGACGACCCCGAGCTCCGGTTAGCCCCTATCCCCGTCGATCAACTGACGACCCCAAGCCTCTCTCTCTCTCTCTCTCTCTCTCTCTCTCTCTCTCTCCTCTTTGTTCGGTTTGATCTGTAAGTTTACAGGGCGTGAAGGACGGAATGAAGTCAGGGAGAAGAGAAGAGGAGGAAGGAATTACATTGAGAACGCAGATCCACCACCATTGCAAGTCATTTCCCCTTCATAATTCTTGCTCTAATTTTTTTTTCGCTTGAAATGCTCTATTTTTTTTTCGGTTCAGGGCTCATCAGAAGAAGAAGTGATGTGGGGAAAAGAGAGGAGGGGGAAGGAAGAAGGTCAGTTGCAGAGAGGGAGAGAGAAGGAGGAAGGTGAGCAGTGGATGCGGGGTGGGTCGGGTTGCAGTGGAGGTGAGATAAAGGGAGGAGAGTTAACAGCGTAGGTGGGGCAGGTTGGGATTGGCAGAGGTCGGTTGGAGCAAGGGAGACAGATGGAGAAGGAGCTGCGGGTGGGGGAGGCAGAGGTCCATCATCCCTGCTTCCACCACCCGCTTGGTTTCTCTCTTACCCCTGCAGATTTCGTTCTGCTTTCTAATCCTGTTTTTTTTTTATCATTTCTCATATTCTCTATGATCTCTTCTTTTTTTTTACTATGTTGCAGAGCACATCGGCAATAATGGAAAAGAACACGATCTTAAGATATAAGCTAACTGGGATTTTGTTCCATTCATTTCAGCTGAAATCCAGTCACAAGTTCTATGGCGATAGCATCATGCTTTGTATTATTCTTGGAATTGCTGCATATCTATATAAGTAAGATCCCCTTCTTTGATTTTGCCCTTTTTTTTTTTTTTGAACGTCCATTTATCCTCATCCAGTTGTTCTTTATGGTGCAGTGTACTAAAGAAGTGAGTTGCTTGAAGGATCATTTGTTCAATCCTGTGGCTGGACTGCTATGATGTGTATTTGTGCTTCATTTATTCTTCTCTTTAATTTGATGTCCCAATGTTTTTGAATTAATGTTTGGCTTTTCAGTTTTGCTCCTCCCGCATCAACGTTATGGTATGAAGTTGTTCTTCTACTCTATAGAATCCTCTTTAAATACTGATCCAAAGTTCCAAGGATTTGTTCAATATATCATATATGTAGTTCTATACTTCTAAACTCCCAAGAACCTTCTCCTATGTGGTTTCATATTTGTTCTTTCTGTACATTGATTGCATTGTCTGAATTTAGTACATGATTGTCTATTATGTGACTTTGGTATCTAATATTTGCCCAACAAAGGTTCCATTAAATGCTTGAAAAAGGAGATGAATTAAAGGAGTGTGTTAGGTTTTTCTTAGTTATAGTTCATCATTGTCTATTATTTTACTTCAGTGTCTAATATTCGCTTAGAAGATGCTCGATTAAATGGTTGAAAGAGAATATTAATTAAATAAATGTGATCAGGTTTGTAGTGCATTATCTGAGTTATAGGTCATGATTGTCTATTGCCAGCGGTTCCGGATGGTAGTGGCCGGTGAGAGGCCAAAGTCTCTCTAATTCTCTTTTTTTCTCTTTCACTCACGTCAATTGTCCACCCTAGACTTAAATGAGTGATTGGTAATATGATGGGTCTCAACTGATATCTCAAGAACAATACCTTAATTTCAACATAAGTCATTAACCCTATTTAGCACTTACAAATATCAAGAACAAACTGATTGTGTTCATCTTTTTTTTGTCAATTGAATTTCACAAAAAAAATTTATTGTTTAGTTTCTTTTGTGGGTTTTGATTGTTCCTATGATTTTTTTTTTCCCAACTTTGGGGTTTTTTGCTCCTCGGTAATATGCATAAAACATCAATAGGTTTTCATCCACCAAGATTGATTCGCACCGGACCTCCTCCTGGTGGGGCTCATCCACCCCACCGGTGCTTCCTCCTCCACTCCGGCCAGATCCTGATCTCCCATGGATCTGCACAAACCCCAAAACTGATCTCATCACCTTCGGTCGAGTATTGTTCCCTTTACCTCTCTCTCTCTCTCTAAAAAACCCTTGAAGATTAAGCATCAAACTCTATCTTTATTTATTTTTTGGTTTTTTTCTGCCATTTCTTTGCTGATAATATTTATTTATTTTTTGCTGAAATCTGAACATCTTTTTTTGGGGGTTGGCGTTGGGATTGGGATTGGAAAATAGTGGGCGACAAGCATTTGATGAATTGCAATGGATTGTGCCATCACAGTTGCAGTGCAAAAGCCGATCGTTACCGTCGAGCAAGAGTTGGAGGTCGTTGCCGGATAGGAGTAGGTGGCTCCCATTTTTGCTTCCCGGTTGAATGAGATTAAATAAGATTTTTTTAAAGCATAAATTAGATTTTTTTTTTTTTGAAAAACAAATGATATCACATGTATCCTAGCACATATTCGTTGGTCTAATAAAATCAGTAGTATGATTACAACATATGTCCAGTGACATTTTGATCACATGCAAGGTGAAAAACCTTTTTTCTTCTTCGGATTATGGATAGTCCATTGAGCAACACTTTATACTGGTCTATTTTTGTATTTTATTCTTTCTGCCAAAGTTTTAGTATATTCATCTCTATCATTCAACCTTTCAGTCAAAATTCTCTCTCTTCCCCTCTTAGTATTGAAGTATAGAACAATTGAACAATTTGAATATGGAACCATAACTCATTAGCACTCAACATATTGCAAAGGATAATTAAATAATGATGTGTGGGTGCATGCATAATACTTTGAAAATTCTGATACTTTTAAATTTCTGATACTTATAAACTGCTTTGAAATTCTGATGCATATAAATTGTATATGCATGCATGATGGTTTCTTTTAAGTGGTGACTGACAGGTTGAATAAGAGAGAGAATTGTGCATGCATAATAGTTTCTTTTTCAGTAACTTTACCGCTTTAGAACCTCTAAAGCTGTTGATTTTCTTGAAAGTATTGAACATCTCCTGCAATAAGATTGCCGCTCACTAGGTCGACTCGACAAGGTATTTGTGTTCATCCCCATTGTCACACTTGAAGGACTTCGACTTGGATGTTGCAGAGTATCAGAAGGACAATATCAAGGTTGCGGATCATTGGGAAGCCATACTACTGTTCAATGACTTGAATCTTACGTAGTTGGATGCCAGAGGAATGTGGCTGCTGGTGAGAGCCTTATATCTCCCGACATGGCCCCCCTATTAAAGCCCAAACAAGTGGGTTCCTGTTCCCCAATGAGGAATGAACCCAACATATAGAACTCCCGAATCAGATGTTTTTTTGGTACAAGGTAACTCCTTCAGTTGAATTTGATGAACTATAGTGGGAACTTTTGTTGATAAATACCCAAAATAATGAATTTTGTCACATGGGTTTTGGTTTCGCAGTTGAATTCTGATGAAATATAGTGGCAAATTTTGAATTTTTCAGTTGGACTACTGATACACTCCACCACAGGTGGAAAGGATCACACAACTACTCCGAGGGTAGCAACCTCCAAAGAGAGAAAAGATGAGAATGATAGACAACACCGCATACCCGACGTCTATTACGAATGCATGGAAGATACTACCACCTCTTACCTTAAGTAAAGATATTACAATCCTCTATATTTTTGAATGCTTTACACCTCTCTCTCTCTCTCTCTCTCTCTCTCTCTCTCTCTCTCTCTCTCTCTCTCTCTCTCTCTGCGCGATCCCGACCCTATCTCTCTCTCTCTGAGTGATCCCAGCCCCCTCTCGAACGCGTGATCCCAACCCCCTTTAGATCTCGCATTCTCGCAATCACCGGCCCTCTCCCGTTTGATCAACCGACCTGAACGATGGGAGCCCCTTGGGATTCTCGGTGCCATACCGATCACAACAATCTGAAACCATCCATTCTGCTCAAAATGGCAGATGTCGTTGCCTAGACCCCGAACCTCAGTGATACTGTGGTTCGGCGTGACTACGGTATGGTCTTTATTAAAAAAATATTGTTATTACCCTCAAAATATTAATATCTCCCTTGAAATTTTGTTGCCACTCGAAATATTTTTTTGTCACCCTCGAAATATTATCACCTGCCTCAAAATATTGTCCTTGCCCTCAAAATCTTTTACGTGGAGATATGTTGTCCTTTTGAATTTGCCACCATATGCTTGCAGGGATGTTTTGGGGTCCCTTCATCATTTCAGTTTCCTGTTCTTATAATTGAGGGGGTGGTAGGGGGAGAGGGGGGGGGGGATCAGCCAGCGCTTGATTTTTATGATGGCATAATGCAATCATGTTTAGTATAGAAGAACACCACCTATTGGGTTTTATAAAATGATATGAAAATATTTCTTTTTTATAAGGTGGCGGACAATTACGATGGTAGGATGCGTTAAGCAGCAATAAGAAGCAGCTATCGGCGTAAGCGATAGTGCGAGTGGTGGCAAATGACGGTGGCGGGTGGTAGCGGTGGGTAGCGACCAGTAGTGGCGACGTGGGTTTTTTGGCGATTAGTGGAGGCGGGCAACAGTGGCATTAGTTTTTTTTTTTGTGATCGATAGCGACCGAGGATGGCGTATCAATAGCGATGGCGTCGGACATCGACGACAGGTGGATGGCAATGCTAATGAGGAACAACGAGTGGAGGTAACGACGGACAATGGTTACAAGTGTGCAGCCTTTGATGGGTGGCAGCGACGGGTAAACTACGTAGCAATAAGATGTTTTGCTACCTCCGACACCTATAATGGGTGCTCATGCGATGAAAATTTTGTCACTCCGTTCAAGTGTTAACAGATATGAGCATTATCACCTCTCACTAATATTATTATCTCTTTCGAAATATTGTTGCAACTTTCGAAATGTATGTTTTATTGTCACCTTCGAAATAAGTCATATTTTTTGAAATAATTTTCGCCCTTAAAATAATTATTGCCACCCTCAAAATATTGCCGCCACCCTCTAAAAATTATCACCGCCCTCGAAATGTTTTCGCCGTCCTCGAAATCTTTTTCGTGACCTTGGGCACGGGGTTTTTACTAGTATATATATATATAGGGAAATGAGTTCCTATGACATGTCATAGGGAGTACCCTATGACATATGGTGAGTTAGAAACCCTAGAATATTTAGAATGTTCTGAATTTTTATGAGGATGATCACCCTATCTTAGATAGGACCCCCGCAAAAAATCGGCTCATTCTAAAACTTCTAGATGGATCAAATATGATTTTCAATTTAACGGTTAAAATGGATGGCCGATTCCCAAAAAGTTTTAGAATGCTTTGATTTTTTGTGGACATTCTATCTAAGGTAAGGTGATCACCCTCAAAAAAATTCAGCACATTCTAAACATTCTAGCATTACTAATTCACCATATGTCATAGGGTACTCCCTATGACATGTCATAGGAACCCAGCCCTCATATATATATATATATATATATATATATATATATATATATATATGAGGAATGGGATGCTGCCTATCAAAGAAGCGTTTTTGCTGCTTTGAGACATTGTTTGACCATCCTAGAAGGTTTGGAATTTGATGAAATTTGGTGAGGGTGTTGTCTAGGGTAATATGATCATCCTCACAAATTTTCATCAAATTCCAAAACTTCTAAGAGGGTCAAATGGTCGAAACAAAATGCTGCAGATTTTAACGGTGACTGCAGACGACTGATTTTGCTTCGACCATTTGAACCCCCTAGAAGCTTTGGAATTTAATGAAAATTTGTGAGGATGATCATCTTACCTTAGACAACACCCTCACCAAATTTTATCAAATTCCAAAACTTCTAGGATGGTCAAACAATGTCTCAAAGCAGCAAAAAATGCTGCTTTGATAGGCAGCATCCCATTCCTCTATATATATATATATATATATATATATATATATATATATATATATATATATATATATATATATATATATATATATATATATATATATATATATATATATATATATATATATATATATATATATATATATATATATATATATATATATATGCCTGTGCCTGTCGGCACGCAAAAGATTTCGAGGGCGACAAAAAGAATTTTGAGAGCGTAACAAAATTGAGGAAGGAGACAATATTTTAAGGGTGGCAATAATAATTTAAAAGTGGTGATAATATTTTGAAGATGACAACAGTTTGTGAATGCGCCCACATTCGGCTAGCTGGGGACATCCACATTTTGTAAAGGCGCCCACATTCTATATGGATATCAACATTCTGTGAAGACGCCCACATTCGGTAAGGGCACTCATATTCGGCGTGGCGCCCACATTAAGCACAACCGTCCACTGAAAACACTCTTTGGTAAGGTGTTTACGTTATTTAAACTGTCTTATGGATTTAATTCAATATGTAAAAAAAGAATATGTAAAAAAAGAAGTCAGATGTGATGTAACGGATTAAAACACTTTAGCAAAAAAACACTTTCGACGGCAACACCAGCCTACAGCGGTCCCACCCCAACGAACCGACGACCCCGACACAACCAACAATGACAACTATTGGTACATTCGCTGCTACCTAAATGGCCGCCTTCGACGATAACACCCAAATTATTTGGGGACATGCAATGTACATACTGGATCTTGCTGGGTGTTCTCTACCGTTGCAACAACCGAAGGGATCCACAAATTGAGCACAGGCAATTTGATTCCCCTCTCGGAGCAAGAACTGATAGAAGTTTGAAGGATCCTAATAGAAGTTTAAGGGAGGAGAATATTTTAAGAGTAGCAATAATAATTTAAAAGCGGTGATAATATTTCAAGGAAGGTGACAATATTTCGAGGACGATAATATAAAAGAAACGTGAAGATTATATCGGCATGCACATTCAGTAAGGGCACCCACATTCTACGAAGGCGCCAACGTTCGACGGGGGCTCCCACATTCTGCAAAGGCGCTCACATTTGGCTGGGGCGTCCACGTTGCTCGATGACATCAAGTTTTGCCTCTATATGAATTTTTCTTTTTTCAAACATAGAAGACGGTGGGCCTGCTGGCTGCAATTACTGGAAAAAAAATTTGGCAAAGAGAGAGAGCGAGGGCAGTCTACTTGACTATCTCTTTAGCCATTTTTTCTACAGAAAAAAAAGATAAAAAAATCAAACATAGAAGCGGCTGCAATAGCCTCAAAAAAACTAAAAAAAATCAATGAAGAGGGAAAGGGAGACAGAAGATACGGGCTGCGATTGCCTCAAAAAAACTGGAAAAAAAAATCGAGCGAGATAGAGAGGGAGACATGGACTGCAGGCTGCGATTGCCTCAAAAAAACTAAAAAAAAGAATCACGGAAGAGGGAGAGGGCAAGAGAGAGGGAGAGAGAGGCTGTGGTCAGTGTTTGACTCAAAAAAACTGAGAAAAAAATAATTTATAGAAATCTACTTTACTAATGTTGTATTTCATTACTTGTGCACAATCATTTATTGAAATTGGTTATAGAAATCTACTTTACTAATATGTTTGATCACTTGCGCACAGCCATTTATAGAAATATGCTTTACTAATGTTATATTTCATTACACTACAGTTCGTGTTAGTCAAACACACACATGCTGACAGCTTCATAAATAAGTAAGAATTGGCTATTCCAAAACTTTTTCTTATTTTGTTACTTTTTATTCAGTTCTATAGAGGCGGCCCGAGTTGTACTCGATCGAATTTGTATTGTCTCAACGATTGATCTTTTTGTCTTGTAATCTCAATCTTGCATGTTTAATGTGTGGTACGTGGTTGAAATGAATCTAATGTAAGGGCTTTGTGAACTTGGGCAGCTCTTCCAATCAAAGTAGTACCGATCTCTGATGAACTCTTCTTGGAAGGCAACAAAGGATGCCCACTGCTACGTGGATGTCCCCCCTGCCAGTCTTTCATGGAAATGAAAATGGAAATATTGTTTGAAACCATAGCAAATTGATTATCGCTAGAACTTAGAACAATCCAATTCAGAAACCCCACATCATCTAAAAAACTATTGTATATTAAAAAACTGAAACAAATACATCAAATAAAGAAACCTCTTGTAGATCCCACAGTCCATTAAGCTCACCACATTCAAGAATTTTACCGTTTGGCCCAACTCCAAATTTACATGGCTAAATCCACATTCTGTCTTATCTAGAGACTCATCGAAACCAAAAGATTTAGTCTCTTAATACTCTGCATAAGATTGACAAATATTAAAGAGCATTTAGAGCATCCGCAAATATGTTGAAATTCCATGCATAGGTTCAGGTTTTTGATATTTCAAAGTAAAATGGTCATGGGTGAACACAAAATTCACAGCATAAGGGAGGATAGGTGAACACAAAACTCACAGCATAAGTGAAATGGTCATGGTTAATATACGTATGTTATTTGTGAGAAGAAGAGCTCATGGTTATTACTTTTGCCCATAAAAAGTACATCAGTTGATACATCAAGATACCAGCCAGTACTATAGTATAATATATGAGCAGAGGCCCTCGGTTACAAAAAGATGCGAAGCAGTTCTTTACAGCATTGAATGAGATTTTGGATTGTGAACGACGAGACGGACTCTGACTCTCGTCACTCGCCTCTCGCTTCTCGGCCCTGCCACCGTCGATGTAGTCGGGCTCCGATAGCCACTCGAAGAGCGGACTCCACCAGTTGCCGCCGCCGCTCGACGTGCTACTCGGTCTGCTCCCGTCGGGCCTCCCATCTGCCCCAGTAGTAACGCATGCCCGGATCCTGATCAGTCGGAAGGAGATCAAGGTACCATATACTCCAAAACATGCAATGAGTCATGTTATCAAACCCAGATCATATCACCAACCTTTCAAAAAAAAAAACACTAACATTCCACCAAAAACAAATATATAGCTCAATTCTCTTCAAAAATATATACTATGTGAATCAACATAGCCATGTACTAAAGCTTGGTTGTTTATTTTCTATTCTATAATTTAAAATTCCTTAATATAAACACATTCAACGTTGTAGTATAACATGTTCTTATATTCTATCTCATTTTATCATATGAACAATCAGTACTACTCTTAGTGCAACTATATTATCAAGGTAAATTCTTACCAATTCTGAACTAAATGTTGCAGTTCATCCAGCTATAGGGCAAATACCAGTGTTTTCAAAACCGGACTGGAAGGCGAACCGAAAATGCATCCGGTTCGGTCCAAATCGGTTCAAACCGGTGGTTCAACCGTTTGAACCGTATAAAAATATGTTTTTTTATATAGATATCTACTAAATTCTTCAATGGGAAGGTTTGATTTCTATGTTAACATACAAACCGGTTTATTCAAAGACCGAACCAAAACATGTTCCGGTTCTGGTCCAAACCGGTTGAACCGCCCGATCCGGTCCGGTTTTCAAAACACTGGCAAATACAATTGAGTTTTAAAAAGGTCTGATGGATCCCATGCTGAGTCGAAACATATTTTTTCAGAAAGTTCAATGCAAAAATAATAACTTTCAGCAAGCGTGGTCATCTTGACTTCTTAATTCTCGAAAAGAACTTGTTTGATGGGGAAACTTCTCATCACAATTGAATTTAATGAAGCAATTCAAGCAACAATACATCGAAGTGAAGTTGTATGCAAGGTAAAATGTGTTACCTTGATGATAGCGGAACGCAAGTAGGGGCATCAAAATTTGGTATATGGTGGAAAGTAGCTCGAGGACCATCCCACTTTGCATGACTCTAAGATCAGTAATGATTCCATCCTCCAGTTGGGAGTCCTATTGCAAATATTCATTAAGCCTTGGAAAGGAAAGACCAAGACGCTGATGTTGGAAGATAGTGATACCATAGCCATGGTTTTAGGTATGGCTGGAAAAAAAATGGGATGCAAGATGACTAATCAGATGCTCTTGTACATTGGATTGATTTTTAAGGAGGACAAAACTCTTGCATACTATCACATTCAAGGTGGATCAACACTCGAACTACGAACACAGAGATATTAGTTAAATCCTAATGGTAGTATATTCACCAAACCCACAATCAAACCAAAATACAAAACAAAATTGCATTGAAAAAAATTTCAAAGATTGAAGAAAACCTCACCGGTGATAACCTCATTATCAATGCAATCCTCGGCGATCTCCACATCAATCTCCCTCTCTTTCTGTTATCATCGCAGAGCAATTTAAGTATATAAAAAAATAAAAATCCCTAGAACAGAGAAGAAGAAGGAAATAAAAGAAAAAAAAAACTTTAACAAACAACTCATATAAAGTCTGGTTATCTTCCATCACGCAAAATTGGAAAACAAAACCCTATTATTGTTGTTCAAATCAGAAATTGAAATCCCATTACCCAGAAATTGATACACATCCTCCCTAAAATCCCATTACTGTTGTGTTCTATAACACACACAACAACAAAAAAGAAGAAGATGAAGGAAAATAGAAAGAAAAAAAAAGAAACATGAATATGAGCCAATTAATTGGAATTTCTTGATCTGTAGAGAGGGGGAGGACCTATCCGTTGGACTTGAATCAGCATGCCCTTGCTTCTACTTCAAGAATCACCACAATCTAAAAAAAAAAATTTGGATAAGAGAGAGAGAGAGGTTCCTCCTTTGCCCGGGTCACCACCTGACGGAGAGGCCGGGAGGAAGGGGAGGGGTCGGATGTGTGCCTTGATCTGGCTCCACCTCGACGTTGTTGCTCCTCCTTGTCAAGATCCCCACATGGTTGTCGCGATCAAGACACACATACACACACACAGAGAGCAAAGGAGATGAGAGAGATATAGCAGAGGAGATGAGGAGAGTGAGAGAGTAGAGGGGATGAGAGAAAACGGGCTGAGAGGGGGGAATGGAACGGAACGGGTTAGGGTTTTCATTTGTCGGCGATTTAAGAGGGGGATCGCAATTTCGGGGAAGGGGTGCGTCAGTTTGACTGCCGGTTTTGGTTTGCGTCGGGGTGGCCGCCGGATTCCTTGAAGGCGGCCGATAAGGGCATCGAGGAAACCCCAGGCCTGGCGAAGGGGGGTAGGGGCAGGGGTCCGGTGGCTTAATCTCGTGCGGCGAAAGGGGGGGTGGGCTTAACTGACAGAGAGAGAGAGAGAGAGAGAGAGAGAGAGAGAGAGATCATGTGGTGAGGGGGTGGTGGGAGCAGGGGGGAGGGTTGGTGTAACTAACGGGGGAAAGAGGGGGTAGGGGCAGGGCCATAGAAGAGAGAGAGAGAGAGAGAGAGAGAGAGAGAGAGAGAGAGAGAGAGAGAGAGAGAGAGAGAGAGAATTGGAGAGAGAAGGAGAGAGATATGCGGGCTTAACTGATGGGGAGAGAGAGATCAGTGAGGGGGGGGGGGGGGGGGGGGGGTCGGGGGCGTTAGTGGCGTAACTGATGCGGCCGGGGGGGCGGGGGGGATCGGGACTATGCGAAATTTGGGGCTCGATAGACTTCTCTCTCGATCGACGGCTGTGATCAGGGGGGTTGTGCATCGGACATGTCATAGGGAGTACCCTATGACACATGGTGAATTAGTAACCCTAGAAAATTTAGAATGTTCTCATTTTTAATGACGATGATCACCCTATCTTAGATAGGACACCCACAAAAAATCGGCACATTCTAAAACTTCTAAGGACATCAAATATACTTTTCAATTTAATGGTTAAAATGAATGGCCGATAAAACTTCTAGCATTTGATGTCCCAATAAGTTTTAGAATGCTTTGATTTTTTGTGAACATTCTATCTAAGGTAAGTTAATCACACTCAAAAAAATTCAGCACATTCTAAACATTCTAGCATTACTAATTTATTGTATGTCATAGGGACACCCGAATAAAGCATGGTCCGCATCTTCTTCATCACTTGCACATCTACTGCAGAGAGGATCGAGAGCAATACCTCGTTTAATAACGAGATTCTTAGTTGGAATACGTCTCCTAAGTAGTTTCCACCCAAATAATAGAGCCCGAGGAGGAGAACTACATTTCCACATACAACTCCAAATACTTGGTTCAATATTTGGTTGGACATATTGGATATTGTTGAGATCCCCCATATGCAAGTCATTTGCCCGAGGGTTGTCAGACGTATCCTCATCAGACGTTAGGATCTGATAGGCTAGTTTAGTACTAAATTTGGCTTCTTGGTTTGGACCCCATCTAACATTGTTCTCCATATTATCAAGAGTTAAAATCGGCGTATTTTTAATCTTAGCAGCAAGGTCTGGCCCGAATAGATCAAGGATCCTTGTCCAACACCAGGCACCACCAATCATTAGATCAGAGACATCCATAGCTTCGCAATTTCGTTCCCAGTTAAGAGAAATTAGTGAGCGCACTAACGGCACCGGGTCTAGCCACAAGTCATTCCACAATAAGGTATATTCATAAATAGAGATGCATAACATTAAATTTCATGAATCAAGTTGAATGAATGCGACGGAGATAAAGTTTAGAGTCATGAGCTAAGTTTCAAAGTCAATGATCGAGTAATCCAACATGCTCTTATCCCAGTGGTACTTCCTCTCTTTCTTGTTGGAGATGTTCTCTATTCAACCCCCAGTATGGACATTGTGAAGCGAACTTTTTCTTGAGGTTGTTTGTTATCTTGTTTGTGCGTGTAAATCATGGTCGTTGAAGTCTTGTTCATAGGATTATGAAATTTAATAAAGATATCGGTTCTGCTGCCTTCCCTCTGTTTTGATCTCCGGAACTCTTTGGGCCCAAGCTCTAGCGCTCTGTTCTTTGACCCCCTAGCTAGTCCATCAAACAAAAAATGACCGGATATTGAATTAGCATGTCAAATCATGAAAACTAGGTATAAATGATTTATTTTGTTAAAATATATTTTTTTAATAATAAAACTTTTAGGGTTGTGCAAAAACCGACCCCAAACTGAAACTGAGTGAAAATTAACCAAAAAACCGAATTAACCGATTAAATCAATTCTGGTTTCAGTTCCTAGGTATGGGTAACCGAACCAAAACTGAAAAACCAAAATCCGACTCGTTTATATAAAAAACCTTTTGAAAAAAACCTAAACCATTTGTTGTCTCTCGTGTGTGTGGTGGCCTGATATCCCTTCATCGGGATCACCCTAACTTCTCCGTCGATTCATCTGAAATCCACACCATTGGATTTGATTGCCCCAATTCAATCACAGCCCCCGCAAAAGGCCTTCCAGAATTAGGGTTTCTGCCTATTTATGCCAGGTTGGATCTGTGGATGGGCAAGGAAGTGTTGTAGACCTGGTCACCAGATCTAGCGCTGGCACTGGATCGATAATGTCCTAGGGTTTTGCGATTTGGGGTATGGAGAATTAGGGCTTGTGAAATAATGTTTCTTACTGTTGGAGGGATCGGAGCTTGAATGGCGCCGTGAATGAAAACAAGTTGGTGAAATCCGAGGACAAATCAAAAACCAAATATATCGAATCAACAAAAACCGACCATTTTGGATTTCGGATTCGGCTTTGACTTTTTGAAAACCGAAAAAATCAAAACCTACAAACCGACCAACAAGACCCACGCTAACGTCTAAACGATTTTATATTGAACCGACACTTGACGCTATAATGGATTGAAGAAATCATTTTTTTTTTTTAAATAAACATTTTTTATTTGGAATTTAAAGGTACGGGGAAGCAATAGAGCTACATATGCCTACGGAATATAACCCCCGCATTTAGTGGATCGCGCCCTTTGTAAGTGTTTGGCTTAGCGGGAAGGATCGAACTTGGCGGATTGCTTCTTCAATCCTATACGGTTTTTTTCTTCTATTCAATGTTTTTTCTATTCGATTTCTTTAATCCTATAGGTGGATCCAATTTTCGACACTTGGATTTAGCATCCTATAGTTTATACTTCTTTGTGTAAAAGCATAAAACAAAAAATGTAAAGTCCATTTTTTTTATATATAGGGTTTTTCTAGTCTAGAGTTTAGCTTTCCAGGGTTTAGGATTTAAGGTATAGGGTTTAGGTTATGCTTCAAGGGTTTAGTTACAGGGAAGCGACACCTCTATCTTCTCGGATGGAATACATTCTTTAAACCCAAAGTAGAAGGAGGTCTGGGTATCCGTGATCTCGTCGTGGTCGACAAAGCCCTCATCATGAAACAGGCCTGGATATTTCTTAATAATTAATCCTAATCATCTATGGGTTCATGTCATCTCCAAAAAATATGGGTGCCACTCAAATTTCTGGAATCGATCGCTTGGCTAAGGCGAGGTCCTCACAGGTTTGGCTTAGTCTTATCAAGGGACGCGACCTTCTCAGGCCTTTCACCTGCTGGAGGGTTGGTGATGGGAAGTCGATCAAGTTGATCGAAGATCGGTAGATTCCTCAATTGCCGGGTCATGCCATTCTTAGCGAAGTCCATGAAGGCTCTTCTCTTCTTGTGTTGGAATTGATCCCATAACTCGGCTTTGGCTGATCAATAAACTCTTAGATATTGGGATCGGTCAAGTTGAAGTAATTCTATTTTGAAAATTAATCTTTCGACTGCACCCGAACCAAATTCTTTAGCTTGGACCCCTTCCTCCTCAAGTACCTTCAATGTTAAATTTGCTTATTGGGCTTCTTTCTTCATCAAATATGAGGCATCATTAAACGCCAATCTTCAATTCGACTGGAAGAAGTTGTGGAGGGCGAAGGGTTGTCTTCCCAAGTCGCTTATGTTTGTGTGGCGGGCAATTCGGGGTTGCATCCCCACACTTCAACAGCTGATCCCGCTCGGCTCCCCTATATCGACAAGACATGCACCCTTTGTAGCAATATGGAAGAATCGATCGAGCACGTCCTCTTCCGTTGCCCCTTAGCCTGTGCGGTTTGGTTTGGTTCGAACCTACAAATCAGCAAGGAGGACAGCCACAAAACTTTTAGCCAATGGATAGAATGGCTTCTTAAACTCGATAAATCCCGAGAATCATCGTTCAACTATTGCTCACTCATCATGTGGAATATATGGAAGGCTAGGAACAAATGGTATTTGATAGAGAGTGGCCCAAACCGAAATCCATCTTGCTTGCTTCCAATGCACTATTCCGGGACTTGATCAACTCGACTCGTCCTCAAGGCTCGGAGTCGCACCCCTCTCACTGGCTGCCCTCGGATCCGGGTACTCTCAAGGTTAATGTTGATGGGGCTTTGAACAGTACAATGGATTTTATGGGAGATATCATCGGGGATAGTGCGGGCATACATGTTTACTCGGAAGGGGCCATTTTCGGGGTTTGTGCTGTCATCAAGATAGAGGCAAGAGCCATTCTTCAAGAGCAACAAGCTCTGAATAGAGTTGGTGCGTCCTCTATCATCATGGAGGGGGACAACCAAGTCCTCATCCACCTCTTGTCGGATGGAGATATTTCTCCATCATGGCGGATACATAGCATTGTATCTGACAGCAGGATGTTATCTCATGGGTTCTCTAGTTGCATATTCTCCCATGTCAGGAGGAATCTTAACAGTTGTGCTGATGCTCTAGCAAATTTACCTCTTCAGGTGTGCATGAGTTTTTCGTCTTTCTCTATTCTTCGCTGTATCACTTTCCTACTTCAGTCAGAACTGGACGAGGGTATAATGATTGTATTAATGCTTCCTATTTTAGGGCTGGGGCGTCATGAATAGAACCCCCATAGTTTCTACCAAAAAAAGGCTTTAAAGCCAATTTCATTAGTTGGATCCAATTTTCAGTTCTTGCGATTAAATGGTAATTTAAGTTTATCTTCTGGTATTTTGCATTAACTTTCAAAGGTTTGTGACTTAGGGTTTATATTTTTATGCTTTTGTATCAACTTTCATCTTTGAATACAAATAAAGGAAGATGCAATATGAAAATGATCTCCGCATACAAATGGACAAGAATACATCATATAAAAGTGAGCTTTGAGTACAAATGAAGGAGTACACCATAAAAGTGATATCTCAATACAAATAAACAAAAATACATCATGAATACATCATTTATCCTCTAACTAACCCCATCTTCGGCCCCAACTTTTGCCTCGACATTGGACTGTGTCTACTCAGTTGTTCAGTCGATCTCCATGCTAGTGTCCTTTGTCGTGGTGCCTTGTGTGAGAGTAGTTGTTGTATCTGTCGGTGGTGGCTCTGGATAACGTACCTCATCCTCGGCCTCGTTCTCATCGTCGACCCCAACCAATTCCTCGGCTACCTCCTCAACCTCGGCTTCTCAATTAATCTCTATGCAAATGTTCTTTGCGGCAGTGCACTATGCGAGAGCAATTGTCATATCATTTAGTGATTGCTCCAGTTGACACTGTCCTCAGCCCTAAACTCATCCCGAACCTGACCAACATCCTCGGCTACCTCCTCAAACTCGGTACTGACCTCTGCCTCGACATTGTACCGTGTCTCCTCAGCTCCATGCAAATGTCCTTTGTGGTAAGTGGTGGCATGTGTGAGTGAAACTATCGCATCTATCGATGGTGGATCCTAGACTACGATCAGTGCCAATAGGATATCTGAAGGATCGACGTCGGTAAAATCTGTGTCTCTTGGCATCCTATGCCAGTGCATGTGTCAGTATGCACTACAAGAAATAGGTTCTTTACCGACGGACATTTTCATTCCCGTCGGTAATAATATACTTTTTACCGACGGTGACAATAATATCCGTCGGTATTATAACTTCAATTTTTTTAATTTTTTTTGCACATTTATTACCGACGATTATATATAATCCGTCGGTAAAATGGTTTATACCGACAGAACATATATCTCCGTCGGTACAATGAGTTTATACCGACAGACATATGTCCGTCGGTAAAACGTATATCTTTTTACCGACGGACATGTAATTTCCGTCGGTAAAATATCACGACGAAACTCAGGGTAAAAATCGAGTCTCTGGAAAAAATGGAACCCTGAGTTTCGTCGTGATATTTTATCAACGGACATTATTTGTCCGTCGGTATAAAGCCATTATGCCGACGGAAATTACATGTTCGTCGGTAAAAATGCCACGACGAAACTCAGGGTAAAAACCGAGTCTCTGGAAAAAATGGAACCCTGAGTTTCGTCGTGATATTTTACCGACGGACGTTATGTGTCCGTCAGTATAAAGCCATTATACCGACGGAAATTACATGTCTGTCGGTAAAAACTCCATGACGAAACTCAGGGTAAAAACCGAGTCTCTGGAAAAAAATAGAACCCTGAGTTTCGTCATGATATTTTACCGACGGACGTTATTTGTTCGTCGGTATAAAGACATTATCCCGACGGAAATTAAATGTCCATCGGTAAAAATGTCACGAAGAAACTCAGGGTAAAAACCGAGTCTCTGGAAAAAATGGAACCCTGAGTTTCGTCGTCGATTTTTACCGACGGATATTTTTTTACCGTCAATAAAAAGGTTATTTTTACCGACGGAATTAAAAATTGCCGTCGGTAAAAAGCCTGGTATATATTACTTCCAGCGATCCCCTTCTGTTCTGTTTTGATCTGAATCTCCCTCTCTCTAAATCTCCCTGCCCCTCTCTCTCTCTCTCTCTCTCTCTCTCTCTCTCTCTCTCTCTCTCTCTCTCTCTCTCTCTCTCTCTAAATCTCCGCCCCTCCCCGGCCTCCCTCGCGTCCCTCCGGCCGGCCACCCCTCCCCTCTCTTGCGCCTCCGATCGACCGGCGGCGAGCTCCTCCTCCTCCTCCTCCTCGTGGGCACCGGTGATCCTCCTCCTCCTCCTCCTCCTCCCCCCGGTGAGCTCCTCCTCCTTGAATGCACATTGATTTTGCTTGAATTTGCACAATGAGTATTGCCTTGTGTTTAAATTGTAAAGGGTGGTTGTGAAACTTGCAAATCCCACTTGATTGTGTCTCTTTTCCTTCTGTTTTGGGTTTCTTTAGGGGCTAATCTTGGAACTGGTTCTAACGATAGATTTTGGAAGTTCCATCTCTTCATATTTTCTTCAAATGTTTATTTCAAATAATGTGAGTTTATTGAAAAATTATGGAAGGAACAAATGTTCTCTCTTCTCTCTCACACTATCTGCCTCCACTTTGCATTAGCTTGCTTTGGTCTTTTAGATGAAGAGAGTACGATCAACTTCTCTTGCATTAGTTGGTCAAACATTGCAGAAACTTTGGAGTCTAGGAATGGGTATTCCTTGGTCTCGAGTTCTTTAAGGGTATTCCGCGAAGGCACTAATTCAGTATTGTTCTTCTCGGCCTTTCCACCTAAAGGCTTAGAAGAAGAGGTGATGTTGACTACGTTCGCCTGTTTCATTTTGGAGTCTGAAGGCTTATCCTTCTTTAAAGCTTTGGGAGTGGGGTGTTTGGATTTTGAATCTCCTCGAGTGGTAAGACTAAGCTTCATGTCATGGGCTTGCGTCACCAAATCCTTGGAGTGAGGCTTGATCTCTTAAGGATGTAAAGAAGACCCCAATGCATTCCTTGAGTGCACATCTAATCTAAAATTGGATAAAATATAATATATAATGTTAATAGATTGTTGGATCTGGTTCTTAATGGATCTGTTGGCCTAAATCCATATCCAACTTGATAAGTAAACGGTTATCAGATTTGGATCGTTATCGGATTATCAGATAAAAAAAATTAGATCCATATCCGACTTAACAAATCGGATTTGGATCAAAATCCGACAATCTTGGTTAAGCCAAGCAACTCTGGATATGTCCCAAACACATATGGCTAACTGGGTTTGTACGTAAGTGGTCTTAATTAAGCTAGAGACGACTCATGAGCATAGTTAAGCAGCTCGACAATCAGGTCATGATCACAGGGAATGCCTAGCTAGATGTTAAATAACTATCTTACCCAAAAGCTTAAGATGGTTACATGATATCAGAGTTTTGGTTTCTGCGAGGTCCTAGGTTCAAATTATGTTGCCTCCATTTGTTAATTTCAGTATTACCCCATCTATTTAATTCTCCACCTACCCGGAAACCGAAACCGAATTTGTGCGGAGTCTTATAACATTGTTTGAAATTACTTCAGATGTTGTATAGCTAGATAGACGAAGATGTCTTCGATCGATAAGAGTTGGATGCGTAATTCGAATTGCATGAGCCAAGAGTACAGAGAAGGAGTCAGGAAATTTCTGGATTTTGCATTTGAGCATCTTGCACTGGTTGATGGAAAAATTGTGTCCCTGTATAGACTGCGGAAGGGTGACTAGGAAGGTTCGAGAGGAATGTGAGGTTGATCTGGTAATGCGTGGCATTGACATTAGCTATACCCGTTGGTTCTCGCACGGTGAGGAGCTAGATGCAGTCCCCATGGCAGCTCACGGTGAAACTGCAAACACAGTGATCGCTGATGATAATATTAATACAGACGATGACGATGACATGCAAGGTATGATACATGATTTGCAAGGTGGAATAGGCACGGAAACACCGTCAGGTGATCAGCCCAATATGGAAGCGGACAAGTTCTACAGATTGCTTAAAGATGCCGAACAACCTCTATACCCGGGGTGTGAGAAGTTTTCAAAACTCTCTTTCACTGTAAAGCTTCTTCATTTGAAGTGCCTCAATGGTTGGAGTAATAAGTCATTTAATATGTTGGTAGAGTTGCTGAAAGAGGCTTTTCCTATGGGTGAGACAGTACCGAAATCATTTTACGAGGCGAAGAAGATAATTAAAAATCTCGGTCTGGGTTATGAGAAAATTGATGCATGCGTGAACGATTGTATAGTGTACCGGAAAGAGTACGAATATACGCGGTCATGCCACATATGCGGAGCAACGAGATATAAAGAGACGGATGCCGTGTCTAGTACCAGTCGAAGGAAGAAAAATGTATCTGCAAAGGTTCTCCTATACTTCCCGCTTAGGGACAGGCTTCAGAGGTTGTTTATGTCATCGAAGATTGCTGAGCACATGAGGTGGCATGCACGAGAACGTACAGATGACGGGATTATGAGACATACGGCCGACTCTCTGACGTGAAAAGATTTTGATCATACCTATACGGAATAATTCCAATTAGAACTCGCTCGCAAGTCTGAAATACGAAATAATTACAAGTACGAATTATCGGATGCCGATCCGATGACGATCCGATCGAATCCAAACCTATTTCAAATCTGAAACACACTAACTTATGATTTTCCAACACTTAGACTCTAAATCGGTGAATCGGAGCGTAAATTGGTCAAATATCCAATTAGAACTCGCTCGCAAGTCCGAAATACGGAATAATTCCAACTTCGAATTATCAGATGCCAATCCGATAACGATCCGATCGAATCCAAACCTATTTCATATCCGAAACACACTAACTTATGATTTTCCAACACTTAGACTCTAAAACGGTGAATCGGATCATAAATTGGTCAAATATCCAATTAGAACTCGCTCGCAAGTCCGAAATACGGAATAATTCCAACTTCGAATTATCGGATGCCGATCCGATGACGATCTGATCGAATCCAAACCTATTTCATATCCGAAACACGCTAACTTATGATTTTCCAACACTTAGACTCTAAATCGGTGAATCGGAGCGTAAATTGGTCAAATATCCAATTAGAACTCGCTCGCAAGTCCGAAATACGGAATAATTCCAAGTTCGAATTATCGGATGCCGATCCGAAGATGATCCGATCGAATCCAAACCTATTTCAAATCCGAAACACGCTAACTTATGATTTTCCAACACTTAGACTCTAAATCGGTGAATCGGAGCGTAAATTGGTCAAATATCCAATTAGAACTCGCTCGCAAGTCCGAAATACGGAATAATTCAAACTTCGAATTATCGGATGTCGATCCGATAACGATCCGATCGAATCCAAACCTATTTCATATCCGAAACACGCTAACTTATGATTTTCCAATACTTAGACTCTAAATCGGTGAATCAGAGCGTAAATTGGTCAAATATCCAATTAGAACTCGCTCGCAAGTCCGAAATACGAAATAATTCCAAGTTCGAATTATCGGATGCCGATCCGACGATTCGATGACGATCCGATCGAATCCAAACCTATTTCAAATCCGAAACACGCTAACTTATGATTTTCCAACACTTAGACTCTAAATCGGTGAATCAGAGCGTAAATTGTTCAAATATCCAATTAGAACTCGCTCGCAAGTCCGAAATATGGAATAATTCACAGTTTGAATTATCGGATGCCGATCCGATGACGATCCGATCGAATCCAAACCTATTTCAAATCCGAAACACGCTAACTTATGATTTTCCAACACTTAGACTCTAAATCGGTGAATCGGAGCGTAAATTGTTCAAATGTCCAATTAGAACTCGCTCGCAAGTCCGAAATACAGAATAATTCCAAGTACGAATTATCGGATGCTGATCCGATGACGATCCGAACGAATCCAAACCTATTTCAAATCCGGAACACGCTAACTTATGATTTTCCAACACTTAGACTCTAAATCGGTGAATCGGAGCGTAAATTGGTCAAATATCCAATTATAACTCGCTCGCAAGTCCGAAATACAGAATAATTCCAACTTCGAATTATCGGATGCCGATCCGATGATGATCCGATCGAATCCAAACCTATTTCATATCCGAAACACACTAACTTATGATTTTCCAACACTTAGACTCTATATCGGTGAATCGGATCGTAAATTGGTCAAATATCCAATTAGAACTCGCTCGCAAGTCTGAAATACAGAATAATTCCAACTTCGAATTATCGGATGCCGATCCGATGACGATCCGATCGAATCCAAACCTATTTCATATCTGAAACACGCTAACTTATGATTTTCCAACACTTAGACTCTAAATCGGTGAATCGGAGCGTAAATTGGTCAAATATCCAATTAGAACTCGCTTGCAAGTCCGAAATACAGAATAATTCCAAGTTCGAATTATCGGATGACGATCCGATCGAATCCAAACCTATTTCATATCCGAAACACGCTAACTTATGATTTTTCAACACTTAGACTCTAAATCGGTGAATCGGAGTGTAAATTCGTCAAATATCCAATTAGAACTCGCTCGCAAGTCCGAAATACGAAATAATTCCAACTTCAAATTATCGGATGCCGATCCGATGACGATCCGATCGAATCCAAACCTTTTTCAAATCCGAAACATGCTAACTTATGATTTTCCAACACTTAGACTCTAAATCGGTGAATCGGAGCGTAAATTGGTTAAATATCCAATTAGAACTCACTCACAAGTCCGAAATACGGAATAATTCCAAGTATGAATTATCGGATGACGATCTGATGATGATCCGATCGAATCCAAACCTATTTCAAATCCGAAACACGCTAACTTATGATTTTCCAACACTTAGACTCTAAATCGGTGAATAGGAGCGTAAATTGGTCAAATATCCAATTAGAACTCGCTCGCAAGTTAGAAATACAGAATAATTCCAAGTTCGAATTATTGGATGCCGATCCGATGACGATCCGATCGAATCCAAACCTATTTCAAATCCGAAACACGCTAACTTATGATTTTCCAACACTTAGACTCTAAATCGGTGAATTAGAGCGTAAATTGTTCAAATATCCAATTAGAACTCGCTCGCAAGTCCGAAATACGGAATAATTCCAAGTACGAATTATCGGATGCCGATCCGATGATGATCTGATCGAATCCAAACCTATTTCAAATCCGAAACACGCTTACTTATGATTTTCCAACACTTAGACTATAAATCGTTGAATCGGAGCATAAATTGGTCAAATATCCAATTAGAACTCACTCGCAAGTCCGAAATACGGAATAATTCCAACTTCAAATTATCGGATGCCGATCCGATGACGATCCGATCGAATCCAAACCTATTTCATATCCGAAACACGCTAACTTATGATTTTCCAACACTTAGACTCTAAATCGGTGAATCGGATCGTAAATTAGTCAAATATCCAATTAGAACTCGCTCGCAAGTCCGAAATACGGAATAATTTCAACTTTGAATTATCGGATGCCGATCCGATGACGATCCTATCGAATCCAAACCTATTTCATATCCGAAACACGCTAACTTATGATTTTCCAACACTTAGACTCTAAATCGGTGAATCGGAGCGTAAATTGGTCAAATATCCAATTAGAACTCGCTCGCAAGTCCGAAATACGGAATAATTTCATGTTCGAATTATCGGATGCCGATCCGATGATGATCCGATCGAATCCAAACCTATTTCATATCCGAAACACCCTAACTTATGAATTTCCAACACTTAGACTCTAAATCGGTGAATCGGAGTGTAAATTGGTCAAATATCCAATCAGAACTCGCTCGCAAGTCCGAAATACGGAATAATTCCAAGTTCGAATTATCGGATGCCGATCCGATGACAATCCGATCGAATCCAAACCTATTTCAAATCCGAAACCCGCTAACTTATGATTTTCCAACACTTAGACTCTAAATCGGTGAATCGGAGCGTAAATTGGTCAAATATCCAATTAGAACTCGCTCGCAAGTTTGAAATACGGAATAATTCCAAGTATGAATTATCGGATGACGATCCGATGATGATCCGATCGAATCCAAACCTATTTCAAATTTGAAACACGCTAACTTATGATTTTCCAACACTTAGACTCTAAATCGGTGAATCAGAGCGTAAATTGATCAAATATCCAATTAGAACTCGCTCGCAAGTCCGAAATATGGAAAAATTCTAAGTTCAAATTATCGGATGCCGATCCGATGACGATCCGATCGAATCCAAACCTATTTCAAATCTGAAACACGCTAACTTATGATTTTCCAATACTTAGAGTTTAAATCGGTGAATCGGAGCGTAAATTGTTCAAATATCCAATTAGAACTCGCTCGCAAGTCCGAAATACGGAATAATTCCTAGTACAAATTTTCGGATGCCGATCCGATGACGATCCGATCGAATCCAAACCTATTTCAAATCCGAAACACGCTAACTTATGATTTTCCAACACTTAGACTCTAAATCGGTGAATCGAAGCGTAAATTGGTCAAATATCCAATTAGAACTCGCTCGCAAGTTCGAAATACGGAATAATTCCAAATATGAATTATCGGATGACGATCCGATGACGATCCGATCGAATCCAAACCTATTTCAAATCTGAAACACGCTAACTTATGATTTTCCAACACTTAAACTCTAAATCGGTGAATCGGAGCGTAAATTGGTCAAATATCAAATTAGAACTCGCTCGCAAGTCCGAAATACGGAATAATTCTAAGTTCGAATTATCGAATGTCGATCCGATGACGATCCGATCGAATCCAAACCTATTTCAAATCTGAAACACGCTAACTTATGATTTTCCAACACTTAGAGTCTAAATCGGTGAATCAGAGCGTAAATTGTTCAAATATTCAATTAGAACTTGCTCGCAAGTCCGAAATACGGAATAATTCCTAGTACGAATTTTCGGATGCCGATCCGATGACGATCCGATCAAATCCAAACCTATTTCAAATCCGAAACACGCTAACTTATGATTTTTCAACACTTAGACTCTAAATCGGTGAATCAGAGCGTAAATTGGTCAAATATCCAATTAGAACTCGCTCGCAAGTCCGAAATACGGAATAATTTCAACTTTGAATTATCGGATGTCGATCCGATGACGATCCGATCAAATCCAAACCTATTTCATATCCGAAACACGCTAACTTATGATTTTCCAACACTTAGACTCTAAATCGGTGAATCGGATCGTAAATTGGTCAAATATCCAATTAGAACTCGCTCGTAAGTCCGAAATACAGAATAATTCCAAGTATGAATTATCGGATGCCGATCCGATGACGATCCGATCGAATCCAAATCTATTTCAAATCCGAAACACGCTAACTTATGATTTTCCAACACTTAGACTCTAAATCGGTGAATCGGATCGTAAATTGGTCAAATATCCAATTAGAACTCGCTCGTAAGTCCGAAATACAGAATAATTCCAAGTTCGAATTATCGGATACCGATCTGATCGAATCCAAACCTATTTCAAAGCCGAAACACGCTAACTTATGATTTTTTAACGCTTAGACTCAGTTATAGATATAAACCATTTTTTTAACAAATACATGTTAATTGCAGGAGTAGGGCGGCGTCAGAGGATCGATGAGAGCACCAGCGTCGGTGGCGGGCCGCGTGGGGTGGTTGAGATAGGGCATGCATCATTTCTCAGTTTTGGATTGTGTAAATATTATTTTGTAATATGTGGTTATTTTTAGTTCTTGTCTATAATTGTCGGGTATTAATTGTTATAATTGTCGGGTATTAATTGTTATAATTGTCGGGTATTGTGGTAATATTTGATAATTTGCTGTATATTTTATCAATTTAGGTAATATTTGATAAATTATGGTAATATTTGATAAATTGTGGTAATATATTGTGGTATTATTGTAAATCATAAGAATTAAATAATATTATTTAGGTAAATTTATTTTAAAAAAAAAATACTTATTACCGACGGAAATTAATTATTCCGTCGGTAATAAAGTTTTTATTTTTTTAAAAATTATTAATAATTTGCCGACGAAATATTAGATCCATCGGTAATATATATATTATTACCGACAGGAAGTTATATAGCCGTCGGTAATATATATATTATTACCGACGGTAACTATAGTATCCGTCGGTACAATGTTAATATATTACCGACGGATATTTTATTCCGTCGGCAATAATATATTATATTTATTTTTAATTGTTTAAAGATTACCGACGGTTTTAATATTACCGTCGGTATTAATTATTATTACCGACGGTAATATTTAGTCCGTCGCATTGTTTTCCCGACACCTTTTTTCCCGACAGCCAACGACGGAAATTTCTTCCGTCGCTATAAAATATTACCGACGGAAACTTAATATTACCGACGGATATTGTCCGTCAGTAATAACTGTTTTTTTTTGTAGTGATGGGAGGTGTTGGTGGTATGCTAGCAATGGTCTGCTCTAAAAGCTCTGCAATGATTACTTTGTGGTATTTCTCTGCATCCTTCAAGTACTATGGACCCTTAAGATTCGCACGGAGGTGCCTCAAATATTAGCGATAAACGTACTTGACCATAGTCAGGTCGAAAGACGATAGGACAACCCGAGAGAAAACCTGGATGCCGATCTGAGATGATGCACAACCCATGCCTCTATCGTGCTATATTCAAATAAGCTTGTCTCAGAAACCACGTGCATGAATCGGTGCATTCCTTTTTCTGTCCAGTCTGACTATAAGAAGAAACCAGATCCTGGGTTCGATAACTCCATAGCTCACAAGAATCTTCATAGATCTAAATAAGATTGCTCACACCCTCCATAGATCATCTACATCACCTTGTTGTGAGGCACTCATGCCTTCATATAAGTAAACAAAACATTGCTCGGCTCTCACCTTTGTTTGTATCTCTACAAGAGTAATGGTTGGCTTCTGCCTTAGTTTGGGTAGTGTCATGCTACATATGTATCCATAATTACCAATTACGTTTATCGCTACCATAGTTAGTCACCCTGTAATATACCTTAATTTTGGAACTGATAAGGTGGGATTAATGCATGATTGATCACCATCATAACTAGTCACCCTGTAATATACCATTGGGAAATTATACGTGCACCCTCCAAGTTCATGTGCGATCTGTGCATTGTACGGTGTATCTTGTCATCAACGAACAATCTACTTGAACGTACACGGGATTTGCTATGGACCATTCTGCAAGGGTTCTATGTAAGGATTCTTTGATGGCAATATATGCCCTACCCAATCAAGCATTCCCGCCTCGTCTAATGCATTGCCATGTACATCTTCCGTCACCGACATATTCACCCAATCCTCATTGTGGCCAATAGGATATGGAATAACAAACTCACCAACCAGAACTATAGGATGGGGTTGTTTCTCTACTTTCAATTCTACCTCGTCGATCACCAAGCTCCACGTAGTCATTGTTTGCGGTCACAATATCAACTGATTAATTAGGTTCATTGTCTATCACAACAATGATATTCTGCAAGCCATTTCCACCCCCGACATTAGGACTTGGAACCTGTGGATAACCCTCATCCACATTCATATCATTCTCATATAAATCATCTTCTTCCAAAACTAGTACAGATAGACCATGCCCATCATGATCCACAACTCTAGAGGGGCCTATTGTATTATCTGATTGGTACTGAGAATACCTAAAATAGTAACATGGGTGGAAGTTAACATTTTAATTTTATAGTCAAGCTAAATACACTGATATTTAAAATATAGAGTACTTACAATGTGTGGTTGTATGCAAACAAATATGCAGTAAAGGTCCGACCACAATCTATAAAAAGTTATTAGATGTTTGGATCCAATACCATGCTAGATATACAAGGATGAGTCCTACAAAAGATGCATGTATCATTATAGCTTCAAAAGCATTTATTATAAATTTATTTGTATTATATGTAATATAAATAATCAGTAGAATTTATTACCATAATGACTGAGGATAATAAACTAGAGGAGTGGCATGTGATGGAGTCACTTCATCGACACCATATGGTGTTTCAATATAGTCATCATATTGTATGTTCACATCAATCCTATATAAAAATTCGATTGCTGGAAAGCAAATCGGCAAGGTTCCCTCTTTACAAAAATCTCAGTAGTGTATCTTCTCTCATACAAACCAAGCATCACATTCAATGTCGCATCATCATTGATGTCAACTGCTTTATAAGATGATTGGCTCATAGGCTATCTGCATGTCAACCGTAGCGTATACTACTTGTGAATTTCTAGTCATCCCATGTAGCTAACGACTCCTGAAAGGAATCAAAAGAGATTGTACTATTGACAGACATCATTCGGTGACGACACCTATAAAGCTGGGGTCTCACCGTTCATCACAAATCTACCATCCTAACAAACTAATACATGTATTTTTTTATTTATCATATCCTATATTTACAAAAATAAACTATGACATAGTGATATATCAAATGTTCCAGGGGAACATTCCTCTATAATTGCATTCATTCCTTTATGGAGATGTAACCAATTGTCTAACAATAAAAGACTAACATTTCATAAGCATTTATATCATGGTAGTCATTTGAGCATAATGGCGTGCATTCGCCATTTTGTAAGAGTACCAACAATCGAATAGATTTATCATACCTATATAATATTGAGAAACGATTGATACACAGATTAGACAACACCATGCAATCAAAGGATTGGAACTCGGATAGTATTTTTAAAATTCTGTTAATAAAAAATTCTAGACCTAAGATATGTTTTACATAGATTGTGATAAGAAACACATTGAATCTCACTGCCAAATTCGAAACCATGTGCATCTTTTTTGAATAAAAACCTTAAACCCTAAAAATGTAATCTCAAATTGATGTTTGTCTAGTGTATGTTAATAGAAAATCAAGGATCTTACAATGGGAGTTGTTGAGAGAGAGAGAGAGAGCAACTTGCACCTCTATAGCAGGTAGCAACAATTTCAAATAGAAAGAGAAAGAACAGAGCGAGAGAGATAAGAATAAAGAGAGAGAGAGAGAGAGAGAGAGAGAGAGAGAGAGAGAGAGAGATCATGATAATACATAGAGAGAGTGGGAGACTAGAGAGAGAGCAGAGAAAGACTAGAGAGGGAGAGATCATGATCAGAGAGAGAAAGATCGCGAGTAGAGAGAGATAGAGATCATGAGTCAAGAGAGACCAGAGAGAGGTCACGATTAGAGAAAGGAAGCAATCACGAGCGGAAAGAGATCAGAGGTTTGGACGAAATTAGGGCTTATGGTCTTATACAGTGAATCGAGCTGGATGTCAACTAATCCTTAGTTTTTTTAATGATATGACTAAATCCGATAAACTAAGTGCCTATTTTGGTAATTCTTGCTTATTGTTTTTTCATAAAATTTTCACCGGAATGTGTTCATTATTGATTGGAAATAGTGTTTAGGGATTTTTAAACAAAACTGACTAATATACTGGATTTCATCGCCATCCGATAAAAAGAGACATCAGACGAGACAGGGTATTTTTTGGCGATGCCTCACCATATAGCTGTCGGATGACCACTTTTTAAATCATCATTTTTACCTGACTATTAAAATGATAAAAAATTATTTAAATGCTATTTTAATAAATACATTTTTAAAAACCTTCTCCTCGTCTTTTAACCAATCATGTGTGATCCCGTCATGTTCCTGATTTTGAAAAGTCATTACTAAAACAAGGGATAATATGTGTTAGGTCCCAGTAGAAGATGGTATAATAGTAAAAGGACAGACAACATTTGGGTTTCGCGTAAAGACTCCCAAAGATACGTTTGTACCAAAAGTCCCCAACCAAAAATGTTAACGTTACAACCCTTTAAATGATAAAATTGTCCATCCATTATCCCTCCAACAAGAGTATCAATTCGGTTTGGTAAGAATATCAATTAGCTGAATTGATATTGTTGCTACAATGACTTCACTATAATTGCTACAATAAAATCACTATAGTAACATTATCAATTTTGTTTGGTCAGAGCACCAATTAGCCAGAATGATACTTTGCTACAGTGATTTCACTATAACTGCTAAAATGATTTTATTGTAGCAATAATATCAATTCAGCTTGGTAAGAGTACCAATTAGTCGAATTGATATTCTTGCTATAATGATTTTACTGTAGCATATACAATGAAATCATTGTAGCAACCACTATATGCACAATGTCAACCGGTGAATTTATGTTCTTGCTGAAGACGAATTGATATTGTTGTTAGAGATGAATGGATACTTTTGCTGGAGACAAATTAGATGGGCATTTTTAGTATTTGACAGGGTAAAAGAAGGGCCAAGTACGTGCTGTAGCATATGCTGTTCTGGAGGGACTTGGTGCAATATTGAAATATTGCATGTCCTTTAGCTAGCATCTACTAAAAGGATGTAAGGCATAGTCTAAAAAAATGTGTGTTGGGTTTTGGCTTCCAAAAGCCAATACCAGCTAGATCGTGCGCATGACATTTTCAGGTCATGTACATGTGCATGACTTTTGCAGATCCCGCAGGTAAAACAAAGAAAAAAGTTCCTCGGATGACGATGAGGCTCGCTCGGGAAAACGCAGGCTAGCAGCAAGAGTTCTGGAGGTATCGTGCTCATGATGCCCCTATCGTGTGCATGAATTGGGCCTAGCAGCGACGATTTTAGTTACGGATTTGGTTATTTAGGAAATTCTTTTGCCACAAGTTTCCTCTATTATAAAAGAGAGGTGTTTGTGGCTTTTAGGGTTGGAAGGTTGCAGTCGTCTTGAGCGAAGGTAGATCTTTTGTGTGTGTGTGTGTGTGTGTGTGTGTGTGTGTGTGTGTGTGTGTGTGTGTGTGTGTGTGTGTGTGTGTGTGTGTGTGTGTGTGTGTGTGTGTGTGTGTGTGTGTGTGTGTGTGTGTGTGTGTGTGTGTGTGTGTGTGTGTGTGTGTGTGTGTGTGTGTGTGTGTGTGTGTGTGAGAGAGAGAGAGAGAGAGAGAGAGAGAGAGAGAGAGAGAGAGAGAGGGTCAATAAGGTGAAGGAGTAGGGCTGGTAAATCTGGACCCGACACGGTAGACCTGACACGACCCGACACGAAGTTAGTGGGTTTGGGTTTGGGTTAAACTGGTTCAGGTCGCAAACTGGTCGACATGGTAGACCCATTTAATAAATAGGTCAGGTCCAGGTTTAGGGTCTGGACACGGTAGACCCGGGAAGACCTGTTTAAAATTCAACGGGTCGTGTCGGGTCGGGTGGGGTCGGGTCTACCCGCAATACGATTCTATAGTATGTAGTACCAGCGGTCTTATCGGGTCAGGTCGGGTCTAGTCGGATTGGGTCGGATCGGGTTAACTAAGTAGACCCGTGTGGTAAACGGGTCTAACGGGTCTTATCGAATCTACCCGTTTATAAACGGGTCAGGTACGGGTTTAGGATCTAGACATAATTAGTTAAACGGGTTGGGTTCCGGGTTTAGCGGTTTTGGACACGACCCGAAACTAGACACGACACGAACCCGACCCGACACGACCCATTTCCACCCCTAAGAAGGAGAGGAAGAGAAAGAAGTGGGAGGAAGAAGAAGATGAAAGAAAGAAAAGGATATGGGAGAGGCTTTCTCCCGGCCCATTATCCCTCCAAGGTTCCCTAGTCTTCATCAAGGTTCCTTATCGTGTCAGTAACGACATCTTCTCTGGTTGATCATCTCTTGGTATTGCTCGGTAATGTCCTGCATACTCCTGCGGGGGTCCGACAAATTATGACACATCGTCGATATTCTTTGTATTGTACCGTCTAAGTTGTCTTTGCCCCACGGTAGATCATGCTTTCGTGAAAGACTCGACGGCCAGTCGTATACCGTCGGAGCCTTTATTCCCAACACTAGTATCAGAGCGGAGTTCTAGTTGTTTGATTACCTATCAGTTTTATTGCTCGGGGTGTGGATTCAAAATTCAAGAATATGTTGATCCAAGCCAATTTGCACAAGGCATTGAAGGGCGAGAAGCCGACGGATATAAATGATGCAGATTGGTAGGAATATTATCTAAGGGCGACAAGCTGAATTCGGCTATGACTGGAAAAGTGTGTCCTGGCACAAGTACAATGAAAAATCTCTGTGATAAAAAATTGGGCAAAGCTACAGGAAGTCTATATGACGAGGTCGCTGATCACTAATATTGTTTATACTTGAAGTTGAAGTTGTTTACACTTCAGATGAAAAAAGGTATATAGAGGTTGGTATGCATCTCAATGTAATTAATCAGGTGATCTCAGAACTGGTTAATGTTGGTGAAGACTTGAAAGATGAAGACAAGGCATTGCTTCTTCTGGGTTCGCTTCCCTCGTCGTTAGAGTATCTGAGGATCACATTGATCTATGGGAAGAAAACCATCAAGTTCCAGGATTCCAGGTGCACTTCTTTTAAACGAGTTGCGGTTTAAGGGGGCAAGTGCTACCAGTGAAAATCTTGTGGAGGGTATGTTGGTGTCTAGGAAGGGTGCAAGGAATAAGAAGAAATTTTTTTGTTGGAATTGTGAGAAGTATGAGCACTTCAAGAATGACTACAAATGGAAAAGTGAAGGGATAGGTTCTGGAAATAGCTCCAGTTTGGGGAAAGTTTGGAAAAACGTGAATCAAGTATCGGTGTTATATTTTGATGAAGAAGTTGTAATCTTGGCGGTCACTGAGTATAGAAGGTAGGATTATATTTTTGATAAAGGTGCCACACATCACGTATGCTCACTAGAGCATAGTTCATCAGATCTGCATAGAGTGAGGGTGGTGGTATGATGATCAGTGGTAGCTCTTGGTTGCTGGTGAAGGGCGTCGGTAACATTCACTTGAGGCTTTCTGATGGAACCATTCAAACCCTCAGGAACGTTCGTCAAGTTCTGGGGATGAGAGCGAATCTAATTTCACTATCCAAATTAGATTCTCTCGAGTGTAGGACCACCAGTTCAATTGGAGTCCTAAAGGTTTGGGACGACACTTCTTTAATCTTGGAATGAGCCTAAAGTCAAGGCTTGAACATGATTGTTGTGAGGGTAGTTTCAAGGGCAAAGGCTTCGATGAGGAGTAAGTCTGTAGGTGGAGAATTCTCGAGTCATAAGAAGATGAAGAAGAAGTAGGTTCCTGTCAAATCCACGACAAAGGTGGACTTTGTCGATCTTTGGTGTTGATTATTGGGCATTTGGTGTATAGGGTGCAGGCATCCGGTGTAGGATGGCAATGTGGCGACAAGGATGACAAATGATTTCCACGGGTTCTCAGAATAGGTAGTGGCGATGTTGGACTTAGCTTGGTAATCTTCTATGCACTCCTGTGGTTACGGCGGTCCGACAAACGGTGACCCACCGCTGGTATTGTAAAATCTTTGTAGTTGAAAATATATTCCTTGATTACCAGTAACCTCTTGTTTATTTTGTGTTGTACATTGTTTGGTGTGCATCTTCTTCCCTATATTGTACCATCTGCAGAAAGCATTGTCTTCGACCCCTCAGTAAATCACGCTTCTGTGAAAAGACTTGGCAACCGATCACACCGTCGGAACCTTTGTTCCCAACAAGGTGTACCAACTGTTGGTCGTTGGTGTTGCGTTGCACCCTTTTGGCGCAGCCGCGCAGGTCCTGCGTTCGAATCCCAGGAGCCATGAACGCTGCGATTGAGCATCGGTTGCAATGCCTTGCTTCAAGCCCTAGCCGAGGGGTTGGTTGTCGGTGCAGTTTTACTGGTAGGTTGTAACATACAACATGACAACCAAAAATAAAATTAAAAAAAAAAAAAGCACATAACAAAAGTCTCAGTCATTAAAGAAAAGGAAACAACAATAATTCAGGACGGCCAGCGCCGTGGTACCGTCAGCATTGCTTTCCTCAAATCCCAACTGATTCGGCCGAGTCTCTGAGAGGTGAGGGGCTCGCAGGACCCTCGGGCTCCGGCTCGGCGTTCAAATCGAGAGAGCCCGTGCTCGCATTCTCCGCCACCCGCTCCTGACCCTCCTCCCCGGGCGGCCCCTCCAGCCTCCACCTATCCCCACCGGTCGCCGCCGCATCCTCCCCTTTAACAGCCCACCTGCCGTCATCCTTGGCGCCGCCTGCCTCCATGAAATCCTCCCATTGGAACGCTGGCCTCCTCCTCCACAGGACGCTCTCCGCCGCCGGCCTCGCGTTATGGCCACCCCCACCTCCCGCTCCACCACTGCCGTTCCTCGCGGCAAACCACCTCGTTGCGTCGCTTATACGGCGGAGGATCGCGAAGAACTCCTCGACCTCGTCATCCGTCGCCGTCCGCTCGTCCTCCGGTCCCCGCGCCCTCGTCCTCCGCTCCGTCTCGTCCTCCGCGCCGTCGAACGGCCGTTTGCTTCTCCCCGTCTCCATCCGAAGGTTTGCGTGATTCAAGACCCAACGCTGCTTTCGTGTATTCTACCCTCCCCCCCAGTTTCGACTATAAATTCCAGATCTCCTCCAGTGGCTCGGGCCCGGTCGGTGGTCCCGGCGCCATCACAGCCGCACGATGCAGTCGACCCGAGAGTGAATCGTACTCGAGCGACTACATGCGGCTGGGATGCGCGTCGTGCACACCGACCGGGACCCGCCGACTGGAGGAGATCTGAACTCTATAAAACACCGGGAGGACCCAGTCGGGCATATGACATCGGCACTCGGATTGATGACGCACGAGTCGTGACGTCACGCAAGGTGTGATCATGCACGGCGATTCTCGGCACTTTGGCAGTCGGTCAAGATCCTTTCTCTCTCTTTATTATTGTTTACGATTTAGAGGAAAGATTTCCATAAACGTGGGCTGCATGCATCCTCGCCCGCAAGAGCCGTGGGATGGGAGGTGATGCGTGCGGGATGACGCCACGTCGACATCAAGATTAGTGCAATGCTTCCCTTCCACGGCTCTGACAGTGAGGGTACAAGCGTCATCGGGCGGAGCCACATGGAGCTAGGGCTGTTAATGGGCTCGGACCAGCCCGAAGCCCACTAGGTCGGGATCGATTTGGACCAAGATTGGAGATAGTTAGCATGGGCTTTCGACCAGGCTGGGCTCGAACATTCAAGCCCGACTATGTCATGGGCTGGGTATGGACAACCACAAATCCCAAAGCCCGGACAAAAGCACAAAAAAAAATTATTTTATTTTTTTTTTATATAAAATGAATACATAGTTTTAAAAGAGTAAGCCACTTGACCACATATAGAGTTGTTAATGGGCCAGGTCATCATGGACTTGTCATGCTATCCAACAGTAGCAATAGTTTTTTTTTTTTTTCACCCTGTAGATTCTTATTAAGATAAAAAAATCTTATCATTTGGAGTAAGGCTATTGACACACCAAATATTCCTTTTCACACACCAAATACTCTTCACACACCACCTAGTTTTAAAAATTTATATATCTACTTATTGCACACCTCCAAATTTTAAAAATCCCTATACTATCATTCTTCCCCAAATTAAATTACCCCCCCCCCCCCACCCACACACACACACCCAAACCCTAGCACTCTACCACCTCTATCAACCGCTTTGACGAGTTCCTCTCCGCTCTTCGCCCCCCCCGCCCCCCTCTCGAGCTCCCTTGCGCACCATAGGTTTCTCCCCGATTGATTTTCTCTCCGTCATCGTCTGCCGACATCCAAACCTGGCATTCAACCAACCAAAGTCGAACATTATACAGTATGTTCGGTCGAACATGGTACAATACATTCGGTCACCCAAACATGGTACATTATATTCAGCCGTGGTCGGCCAAACATACTATATAATATTCAGCTCTGGCTGGCCGCCAAACATATTGTACGTTGTTTGGATTTGGTCGACCGAATGTGTCTCGAATAAAAAGAAAAAAAAATAGACAAAACTCAAAATAAGCTTATTGATTTTAATACTTTTATGGAACCATCTTTTAGTCTATTTCTTTTTTTTTTTTTTTTTTTTTGAGAACCCCTCCGAGGAGGAGGAGGGTTTGGCGGACCCCAACCAGAAGCCATTAAGAACTAAGATAGGATACCGTTACAAAAATAGAGCGCCTCCACCCCTAGTCTATCTCTCCATGGTACAATCCAAGCACTGAAAAGGGAGACCACAGACTGTCTCAACTTCTCCTGCCCTGCAGACTTGGCATTGAAGATCCGGTTGTTCCGTTCAAGCCAAATGACCCATACAATCGCCATGACCAAAATGTCCCACGGCTTTCGGATCGCCACCGGGATTCTTCTCCTTCTCCAAGAGGTCCAGAGGCCCCTGAGGGTCCTCGGATGCGAAGATAGCCCTGCCCTACTCTCAAAATGATCACACAACTGCCTGACAAAAGGGCACCCGAGCAACAGGTGGGAGGCAGTTTCCTCCTCTGAACCGCAGAAAGTGCAAGAGGCATCCGACACCTGTGGGTGATTCCTCCGCATCAGGTTTGTCTTTGTTGGAATCTTTTAGTCTATTTCAAAACATGATCGTGTGAAGCTAGAACAACTTAGAATCCGGACGACTCAATACAAGTTGAGGCCTAGATGAAAACTATAAATAAGATTTCATTCCTATTTTATATATGAAAATGAATAATATTGATTTCTATATAGTAGAATTTTTTTTTGTTTTTTATTTATTTTATGGGGCTTTTGGTTTTTATTTTGTATGGGGTTTAAACTATTTTAAGTAAATTGAGCTCGTTGGGGAGTTCTTTTCACAAGGGGCATTAGACGACCGTCTCCATAGCCTTATGGTTGAGCCAGCCCTGCTTAACATGATGAATAGCCTTGAGAATCAAGCAAATTCATTCGACACAAATAAGCATATAATGTGCTCAACTTTATCGAACGGTTCATTTTAACCCTCAATTTGAGGAGCACAATTGATGCACCTAGAGGTCTTAGAATGGCCAATTTTTTGCGTGTATGCTATCAAAAGAAGGTAATCATCCTAAAGCAAAATATCTTCTAAAAGCCGGATGCGCGTTAGCCGCAATATAAGTAAGATACACAATAGACAAATCCTCCTAAACCCTAAAAAACCCAAACCCTAAAGTTATATTGGGTTAGGATATCTTAATTATACATGAGGTCGGGCAATTAATATGCCGCATTTTATACTATACCGGGTCAGGCTTTCGGGTCGAGCCTTTTAAAAAAAATATGTACTTGCTAGGCCCAAGCCCAACCCATGTCCACCCCTAGCCTAGAGGTAAATTTTTCCTAATAAATTCCCTGTAATCTAGTTGTTGGTAATTTGTAATTATGCATGTACATAATGGTTTATGAAATGAGATATTATCCAATACACTAGTAAGTTGAATGTGTTTTAGGTTAGGAAATCTTACTTATATATCATGATATGTCATTTGATCAATGCTTTGTTTTATGAATTCTTTTATTACCATTTGAATGTTATGTTATTTATTTACATCTTGCTTTTTTGAGAAATATTTATTTACTTCTTTCATATCAAAAAAAGACATTAATAGATGACCTAGTCAATTGCATGGATATAAATTCCAAAAAAGTTGTATATTAGTGTCAGTAAGGATATGTTTATTTTTTATTTTTTTTCTCTTCGAATGTCAAATTTTAACTAAGGGTTGAAACTTAGAATACCTTGACCTGCACAATCCGACACATCCTACCAACTTGGGCTAACCCGAGTTTAAAACTTTTTACTTGGGTTTGACTTGGGCTGGGCAACAAAGGGTGTTGGTTGGGTTGGGCTAAGAGTTGAGAAGTCGATTGTGCTGACCCCTAACCCAACCCAACCCAACCCACCTGAGTTGCAGCCCTTGTACGGATCGTCGAGAAGATGAGAAGAACGTTTTGCATTACTTCTAGATTGGAGTATGATTCCTATTCCATCTATTATGCTCAAAGCAAAACTCGGTTAAAATAAACTCATTGAGCTCAATACTTCCATGGAGTCATGTTTTAGTCTACTTTAAAATGTGATAGTACCTACTCGAACAACTTAGCCCAGTGCCGGCTCGAAACAAGTTGAGGCTTAGGAAAAAAACTATAAATAAGATTTCCTTGCTATTTAATATATGAATATGAATAATATTGATTTATAAACAGTAGAAAGTTCTTTTTTTTTTTTATGGGGCCTTTGGTTTTTATTTTCTATGGTGTTTAGGCTATTTAGGTGGATTGGGCTTTGATTGGGGGGGGGGGGGGGGGGGGCGCATTAGGCGACCGTCTCAAAGGCTTTATGGTTGAGCTGGCCTTGTTTAGCATGATAAATAGCCCTTGAAAACCAGGCAAATATCTATATAACATGCTAAGGCCGTTCACGTTATTTACAACTTTTTCACAAAAAAAGAAACTTTGCGTTAATTATATTTTTACCATAAAAAGGAACAAAAACAAAGGAATCGGCCAAAACTATGGTTAAACCGGCAACCCTTAGCTGCAAAATAAATACGGTGGGGATGGAGGTGGCGATGCCCGGTATATAACATGCTAAGGCCGTTCGCTTTATTTACAACTTTACCATAAAAGGGAACTTTGCACTAATTATATTTTTACCACAAAAAGGAACAAAGACAAAGGAATAGGCTAAAACTACGGTTAAATCGGCGACCCTCAACAGCGAAACGAATACGGTGGGGGGTGGCAATGCCCAGTGGGTACGTTGCCGCCGAAGACGGCACGCTGCAGTGCTGACAAGCACAGGCATGCACTAGTCAATAGAACATATTAGGGCTGTTCACAAGGTGGGTAGGACAAAATGGCACGGAGTAGATCTAGTCGTCGATCCAGATATGAACGGAGAGAGAGAGAGAGAAGAGAGAGAGAGAGAGAGAGAGAGAGAGAGAGAGAGAGAGAGGAGAGAGAGAGAGAGAGAGAGAGAGAGAGAGGAGAGAGAGAGAGAGAGAGAGTACTAAGTAATATTCCTAAAACAAGTACTAATTAACATCAAATGGTCATTACATTTCATTGAATTGGTATTCATCATCTCTATAGTAGGTTTTTTATATCTTTATAGTAGGCTTTTAAAATCTCTCTCTCTCTCCTCTCTCTCTCTCCTCCTCTTCTCTCTCTCTCTCTCTCTCTCTCTCTCTCTCTCTCTCTCTCTCTCTCATCTCTCTCTCTCTCTCTCTCTCTAACAAGTGAATCACAGCTCGAAGGCACTGCAGCCACCGAAGGTGGCCGTCTGAGTGCCAACAGACCACATACATTATACAAGCATTTAATTGCCTCCTCTATGTTGTTTGTTCTTCACCTCCTACCACATTCTATTGATTTCGGTTCAATTGCCTTTAAATGGACTGTGGCCCGCTAAGACCACAAGCCCTAGTAAACAAAGAATAACTATCCATACGTACCAACAAAGACACTTGGGCAAAAAGTAAAGGCCCCCTCAGTGCCAATCGTAGAACATCAAAGGGTAAAGAGGGGCTATTGTGTGAGCCTTGGCCCAAAAGCCCACAGTCCAACAAAACGAGGAAGAGAACATTTTTTTTTCTTTGACAAAGAACTTGTACATTTCCCATATGAGGTTAAAAAGTATGTCAATGTCATTTATAGTTTTAGTACGAAATTCCATGATTTATTTTGTAAGTGGAAGTAATCCTATATTTCTATGTCTATTTTCTAAATCTTCGTGCCCCATTGTTATTTTTAAATCATGTTTGATTGCCATGGAATAACTCATCAAATTGGGACTCTGTGCTTGGTACTCCAAACAAATGTATCTCTGTCACTGCCAATGCGATTTTCATCATAATCAGATATTGTTCGTCGACAGCCAAAGCGTTGGTCGGTCAACAACTAAAGAAATGACGTACGTTGACAACTCCAAGCAATTGGTCGTTTGTCGACGACTCCAAAGTCGCATTTGCAAATGAAAATGATCTGCATCCATCAACGTTAAAACGAATCGGTGACCGTCAGCACCTCCCCAATCACCTGTCGGCTACACCTTCAGACCGCTTTGTCGATGTCTAGAAAGGTCACCAGTCGGTGACTCCATCGGCATTTATTGATGCCGCTGCAATGGTGCCCACCGGCACGTTAGATACACATCTGTCTATATGTCCACCAATGGCATCTGTCGGCACCTCCAATAGGCCTCTATTGAATCCTCCAACAATGGCGCCCCATCGTGGCTGATAGGCATTTGTCGATGCCTCCCACCATTGCGGCCATCTGCACATCCGATAGCTTCCGTAGATGCCTCCTCCAATGGTGCCCGTCGACGCCTACGAAAGGCCTCTTTAGAAGCCTCTAACAATGGCGTTCATTGACGCCGCTGGAAGAACCGGCCAACAATGGCTCCTGTCGGCGCACACCTCCGATCGACATCGTAGATACTGGCAAATTGGTGCCCGTCGGTACCTCCACCATCGCACGTGGCGTCTGCCTTTATGCCGACCATCAAGAGAGAGAGAGAGAGAGAGAGAGAGAGAGAGAGAGAGAGAGAGAGAGAGAGAGAGAGAGAGAGAGAGGGGGGGGGGGGGGTGTTGAGGCGTGGAGCACGCTTTCCCCCCTGGGGGTCTTCGATCCTCTTTTGAGTGTCCCTCTCCAGATATCTCTAAATGTGATCTTCAAGTCAATCTTCAATTTTTATTTTTGCGATGATCTTTTGATACCTTCTACCATGAGATCAAACCCCTTTCCCTCATCCCCTACTTCTCTATTTATAGAGGATTGATGCTGGTTGCTTGGCTTGCACTCTAGACATCCCGACTGTCGAATGGGACTCCCTCCAAGTCTCTCCAAGACACCAATCCAACGGCTCACAAGAGCCCAATAAATATAGGGGGAACCCATCGCTACTATGCGACCTGGCGGAATTTCACCCGGGCGAAATATTGTGGGCGCTAGGGGCGGAAATTGGGGTTACCGTCCCTGTGGTCAACTGCAAGCAGTGGCGCCTAAGTGTCGATTCATGGCGCCCCGTGCAAAACTTGGACAATGGGGGCCTGTGTGATCTTCTTCAGATTGTGGTAATAACCAACAAACAACCCCCATGTCATATATTATAGTATAGACTAGTGTGATCTCCAGGTGATGCCTGAAAACCTACATCCATTTGGAACGACTCTGATTAGATCGACCATGGGCGCTCGCCCCACGATACACCTCGAACGACTCTAATGTGACAAACAACATTAGGGCCCTCTGCACATCGATCGAGGCTCGAGAATCCGATGAATCCCAACCGTTCATTAACCATTGGCTGGAAGCCGAGCCATATGTGAGTTGCCCTCCGAGGATATTGTATAAGAAAATCGAATTTAAAAAAAATGCATAGTTACGAAGGGCCGACGCTCGAAAGAAATGTAGGTTCGCACTCCGTTGTTTTGCTGGCAAAAATGACTCCCTTAAGTTGTCGAATGCTTAAGGGAGTCACTTGGAGATGCTCCTAGAAATCGAACCCATAAATAAAAAATAGGGATCTTGGAAACATCTTGACGGAAGTTGATGTAGTGACCATCGTTCGGATGGAGGTGGACGCCTGAACCCCACTAGACGATCAGAGGACAGGGCACTAGGGTAAGAGCTCAAGGGGGATCAACAAATTGAAAAGGGGAGGCGATAACTACTTTTTATTAATACTATAATCCCATAAACATGACATCAACTAACACGCGATCTAGTGT
>OX393551.1:41159522-41287529 GCA_947650365.1 Chamaelirium japonicum | reverse complement strand
CTGTCCTTCACCTCTGCTCTGCGCTCTCCGCCCAAAAGATCGGCTCTGGGTACCGCCTGGTCTCCCTTGAAGAGAACCCCACCGGCGGAGGGGGGCTGCTCGGGCAGCTGCAAGTGAAGCAGAGCACCTCAACCTACGGCCCTGATATCCCCCACCTGAGGCTCTTTGTCAAGTAAGGGAAGATCGATGATGGGGAAAGGGATTGCCCATGTTTTTCAGAAGAAACCCATGTTTATTTGGATTTAATTTTGAATTAACAATGTGGCTTATTTTTGGGATTTATACTCTGCAGACATGAAACCCCAGATCGCTTGAGAGTCCAAATAACCGACGCAGAGAAGGAGAGATGGGAGGTCCCATACAACCTGCTCCCACGGGAGCAAGCACCGCCGCTGGGGAGCTCCGGCACGGGGGCCGCAACCGCTGGCCTCGCGGCTTCTGCAGGGTACTCGGGGACGAATTGGTCTTCAGCTACACATCGGACCATTTGGGTTCGCGAGTGACGAGGAGTCCAACGGGCAGACCCTCTTCAATTCGACCGCCGGGGACGAGGGGCCCTACGGCAACATGGTCTTCAAGGACCAGTACCTGGAGATATCCACCCGGTTGCCGGAGAGCGCCGCGCTCTACGGGCTCGGCGAGAACACGCAGCCGGGCGGGATCCGGCTGCGGCCGAACGACCCCTACACCCTCTACACCACCGACATCTCCGCCATCAACCTCAATGCCGACCTGTACGGGTCGCACCCGGTTTACATGGACCTGAGGAACGCTGGGGGTGAGGTCTCTGCCCATGGGGTCCTGCTGCTCAACAGCAACGGGATGGACGTCTTCTACAGGGGAGCTCCCTCACCTACAAGGTTGTCGGCGGGGTGTTCGACTTCTACTTCTTTGCTGGCCCGACGCCGCTCGCGGTTGTGGATCAGTACACATCTTTGATCGGCCGCCCTGCTCCGATGCCATACTGGGCTATGGGTAACTACTCTCCATCCTCCCCTTTGTTTTTCATTTATCCCCCAAACATTTTTACTTATCAGTATTTGATCCCCAATTCAATATGAAGTCAGTGTAGATGGGGCATTCATTACTTAGCATATTTGTGGTACAATGGCTGGGGGGTTTCCAGTGAAAGTCAGTTGGAATTGAATGGCTGACTGCAAGATTCTCTTGTGAGATATTAGCTAAGGAGGGCCCGTGGTGGCCTGCTCTGTTCTTCTTTGTGGCCGTTTGCTCCGCATGCCTTTATTAGATAGGGTTTATTTTTTGCAAATCGACCCCTAATACAAGGCTAATTGCGAATTAACCGTTGGGGAGCTTATATTTGCATATCGATCCTTCAAAACATATGAAATTGTGCATATTTAACGCTGAGGTCCGAAGAAAGCATTTTGTGAAAAGGTGACTTACCACCTACATCGGCTAATTTCAGTTATTTTCGGTGTGAATCCCATAACCCAAATTCCATTCCGGTCTCCCCTCAATGCTTGTCTAGCGCTCCATGTTCGTTCGTTAGCCCGACATGCTTCTCTGATAGGCCTCGTTTACATCTACCAGTCAACAAGGTTGTAGTCCGAGTATATTCACCCTTTTGGGATGGTTGTTAACCTGAGGAGTGAATATGCCCTACTTTATATGTTTCCGAGGTTCGATATGTAAATATAAGTTTGTCAGGGGTTAGTGCGCAGTTATATTAGTTTGTAGTGGTTGATTTGCAAAAAGAACCTATCATATGACTTGCTTTCTTCCTTCAATCCAACTAGAAAGACAATTCACCTCCTTATTATATTTTTCCCTTTATATTTAATACTAGAGCACACCAATTTTTTCTTAAGCAATGCAATTCTACCAGAGAGGTGTACAGACATGTCTTGTTGGTGCCAATCAAGCAGTCCTTCATGTGCCCGTTGGGTCGGATGCGATGCACCCGCCAGGTGCGAAGGACGGCTGTGATCAGGCCACATCATTCTTTACAAGCAAAAGTTGTACAACTGCTTGGCAGAATAGCATTTTTCTTTTTCCTTTTGTATGTAAAAGAAAGAAATTTGGTTCTCTTTTTTTTTTTTTGAGAATAGCATTAGCTCAATAACTCCCTTGTGGGCCTTGTCGTTCAGCGGGGTGGCCCAAGCTTGAGGTTGTCGCCTCTATGTGTTTGATCGCTTGAAGATTGCTGGAATACCCTCCTGTTCCTCTCCAACCATAATTTTGGTTCTATATCATGGATGATTAGCTTGGTTGCTCCAGGTGTCTCTTTGGTGTGCTCTCCCGCACGTGTTAGTTTCCGCATTAATTCTTGCTTGTTCTTGGCCGGTTGCTAATCTGTGGGGGCAGTGCTATGCCAGTGTGCAACGAACCGTGATTTAGCATTGCATTAGATGTGTGACGCCCGATGTAGTTCGACTTTACTCCCTAACTTAAACAGCCAGTAGCAGGCCAGTAGAGACCAGGACTCGTACGATGTGGAATCAGTAGCCATGATGGCGTGCTGTCCACTGATGACGGAAATATGCACACACATTGTGTCCGTTGCTTCCGTATCGCATGGTCCTGGCTACAACAGGCGTGTTACTGGCTGTTTTTGATACTAGAGGTTGGTCAAGTCTGATGTAGCTCGGGTCTGGTCAGCGTCCATGCATCAAGTGTGACAGTTTCCCGCAGCATGCGGCAACTGTTTGTCCGTACAGCTTTTGGGCATAGCATTGCCCATGGTCTTTCGAATGCTTGATTATATGCTGTATGTCTCCCTTGAATCCCATTGTTTTCATCTTCGCAAATAGATAGCAAAAGTATAATAAAAATCGTTGGCCAATGCAAATCAAAAGACTATCCCTTTGAATCCATTGTTCTTATCCTGAACCCTTAAACAAAATGGCGGGATCATCTGATAAAAAACATGACAACCAATTGTGTATAGGTTTCGATCCAACGGTGATTATAAGAGGTTGGATGCTATATATGCACCTTGCAATTTACCCTTATGTTTTGTGTTAAAGATATTGTACAGCATATACACCATCTCCACTGTATGGGACACATCCACATTTTGCTTGCCAATATATATGGCCTACTGATCCTATATATACACCCTTCTCTTCAAAACCCTGGCCTCTCTCTCTCTCTCTCACACACACACACAATATGCTAGGGATTATTCGTCACACTTTGATTTTTAACCCGTGATGTGAATCCATGATATGAACAAGGAATAATCATGCAGCCTTGTGCTTGGGCTTGTAATGGCCATCATGAACAGATGAATGATCATTTTTAAAGCTTCGGTTTGAATGTCGCGTGAAATGCTATGCTTTATAATCATCAAGCTAAGTGTTATTTACTATTGGTGAATTGTACTAGTTACTAAAGCTGCAACAAGGAAGGAATGATCAATGTTTGTGTTTCCATCCCCTTTATTCGTCCTCATTGCATTCCTTTTCCAGGATTCCACCAATGTAGGTGGGGTTACCGCAACCTCTCTGTGGTGGAAGGGGTTGTGGAGGGCTACAAAGAAGGCTGAGATCCCTCTCGATGTGATCTGGAACGACGATGACCACATGGATGCAGCGAAGGACTTCACTCTCGACCTCGTCAACTACCCTCGCGCCAAGCTCCTTGCCTTCCTCGACAAGATACATTCTCGAGGCATGAAGTACATCGTCCTCATCGATCCCGGAATCGCCGTCAACGTCCACCTATGGCGTCTATCAGAGGGGAATGGCCAAGGATGTGTTCATCAAGTACGATGGTGAACCATTCCTAGCTCAAGTCTGGCCGGGCCCTGTCTACTTCCCCGACTTCCTCAGCCCCAGAGGGGTTTCATGGTGGGTCGATGAGGTCGCTCGCTTCCACAAACTGGTGCCTGTCGATGGCCTCTGATCGACATGAACGAAGCTTCGAATTTTTGCACGGGGAAGTGCGAGATTCCGAAGAACCATTCATGCCGGATCCTACTTCGAAGCAGCCTTGGCTTTGTTGCCTAGATTGCAAGAACATAACGAGTACCAGATGGGACGAGCCACCGTACAAGATCAACGCATCGGGGACTCACGTCCCCTTAGGTTACAAGACAATAGCCACCAGTGCAGTGCACTATAATGGGGTATTGGAGTACAATGCGCACAGCCTCTATGGATTCTCTCAAGCAATTGCTACTCACAAGGCTCTTCTGGGCCTCGAGGGGAAGCGCCCCTTCATCCTCACACGCTCGACCTTTGTGGGATCAGGAGCTTACGCCGCCCACTGGACCGGTGATAACAAGGGGACGTGGGATAATCTGCGGTATTCGATATCGACCATGCTGAATTTTGGGATCTTTGGGATGCCTATGGTCGGCTCGGACATCTGCGGATTCTACCCGAAGCCCACCGAAGAGCTCTGCAAACCGGTGGATCGAGCTCGGTGCTTTCTATCCTTTCTCGAGGGACCACGCAAACTTCTACTCACCGAGACAAGAACTTTATGTGTGGGATTCGGTTGCAAAGTCCGCTCGAAATGCGTTGGGGATGCGCTACAAGCTTCTCCTTACCTCTACACCTTGAACTACGAAGCTCACATCACTGGTGCCCCGATCGCAAGGGCCCGTCTTCTTCTCATTTACGAACTTCACCAGGTCTTACGGTCTCAGCACCCAGTTCTTGCTAGGGAGCAGCGTCATGGTGTCTCCGGTCCTCAGGAAAGCCGCTACATCCGTGAAAGCACTGTTCCCCCCAGGGACTTGGTACAGCTTGTTCGACATGACAAAGGCCGTGGTGTCGAAAGATGAGCGGTATGTGACGCTCGATGCTCCTCTGAATGACATCAACGTCCATGTGTATCAAAACACAATACTTCCGATGCAGCGAGGAGGATTGATCTCTAAGGAGGCGAGATTGACTCCATTTACCCTTGTGGTCACGTTTCCTTTTGGAGCCACACAAGGAGATGCAAAGGGGAGGGTGTTCGTCGACGACGATGAGCGTCCAGATATGAAGCTTGTGGATGGTGAGTCGTCGTGCGTCGAGTTCTACGCTAGGGTTTCCGGAAGTACGGTGAAGGTGTGGTCGGAGGTCGAGATGGGGAGATTTAGCTTGGAGAAGGGGTTGCTGATTGAGAAGGTGACCGTGTTGGGACTGAAGGGGAGTGGAACAGGGCTTGGGGTTGAGGTTGCTGGAGAGCCTGTCTCAGATTTGTCTGGTGTTTACTTTAATAGGGCTTCTTCTGTGAATGTGGAGGAGTTGGAGGTCGAATTCAGAGGAGCAGTGTGATGGTGGAGATTGGAGGGCTAGGATTGCCCCTTGGGAAGAAGTTCTCCATGACTTGGAACATGGGGATCAAAGGGTGAGTGGCTTTAATTAATATGTGATTTACACTAGTGGCTTTTCACTTGCTTTTCCTTGGTCCTTGTGTTTTGGGTTTTGGGTATTGGGCTTTGATAGATGCCCCACTTGAGAGAGAGTTCATCTTGAATCCAAAGGCATGAAAACTGAGATTCCCACTAGTCTTCTTTGCTGATTTTGGCCTTTTTGTATGGATGCAAATTGAAGTTTAAATTTGTTAAGGTATCATTCTATTCATAGGAATCCATTTTCATATAATGTTTATTGAGCCAATGAATATGTATTCTGTACGACCGAATCAGAAGCTTCTAAGAGAGCACAAAATTACGGGGTTACAATGAATGCGATAACTTCTTTCAGATCTAGTGCTAAAGATAAAAACTCAATAGAAGAAGCCACATATTACGGGGTCATTAAAAGTATACTTGAATTAAATTATTATGAGTGTAAATAGACAGGATTTTACTGCGAACTGGGTACAAATAGCAGACAGGATAAATGAATGCATATACGACCATGAATTGAACCTGATATATGTAAATTTTGGGAAGTTCAAGAGGATTTCGAAAGAAGAAGATGAGCCATTCATATTGGCATCGCAACATTTCAAGTCTTCTACTGCCCGGATATAATTAGAGATAGTTGGTATACTGTTTTAGATACTCCGAAAAGATTAACCAAGGGCGAAGATGCTTATGAAGGCCCTTTGGTCTTTGAAGCCAGAATAAAAGCACAATATTTCATCTTGACTTTAGTAGATGAAAATGATTTTAGACTAGATGACATGGCTGAAGGATCATGGGTGGACGATGATAACCCTTGATTTTCATGATGTCTCCATAGAGCAACTCCGATATCACAATCATCCGGTATAACTTATTCATTGTCTCTATAAAGTCACTCCATAAATTTCAAAATAGCACGAGTCTTTTCAAAATAACTTATTCATTGTTAATTATCTATTATTAAATATTCACTGTCTTATAATTGTTACTTGCTTATTTATTGATTATAATTATTACAAAATGTTGGATACGCCCGACAGCTCCCACACTGGTCAGTAGGCTAGTAGTTCCCACATTGGGGAGATGCCAGATTAGTATAAGTAAAAAAATCAATGTTTATTCATTGTTAATTATCTATGTTAAATATTTAATATTTTACAATTGTTAATTACCTATTCATTGTTAATTTTTCAGATTAGTAGAGGATCGTTATAAAGTGGTTTGAGTAAGGGCAACCTAAAAGGCCAGGATCCAAGGCTTACTCCTCGGAACTGGGCAAGTTGACACTGACACACTATGTGATCCGCTACTTTCACTTAGCATCATGTCCCTGAGTAGGCGAAGGACAGTCTGATGGCCACACTACAGGTGAGTTACAAATACTTTTAAAATAATTATTGATACTTAATATAATAAGTATTTATCTTATTAATGACAATAATTTGTTTGTAGGTGAAGTTTATCGTCCCTCGAGAAGTGCGTACTGAGATACTGAAGAAGGCAAACGAATACTGGAACAACTACAAAATGAAGTTGTGCATCAAATAAAGATGATAAACTATCTCAGTAACTATATGTAATTTAGATACTTAGAAGTGGTGAAACTACATATTAATTTTGTATGCAATTTAGGTACTTAGATCCGTACCCGACGGTAGTGGAGTAGCTAACGCACTGTCCACATGGTGTTCGACTTGAGGATTGGAAGGTTTTTGTGGACCTCGAGTCGACACCGGAGCAGGCTTTCGCCGTAAGAAGAGCAAGACGGTAAAGTCCTCTTTGATAAGTCCACACACCACTGGCAGGTATGGAGCGGCTCATACTGTGGAGTTGTTGGTAAGTTATATTTACTATTAGTTATGCACCGTCATTAATATACCTTTAACTTACACGAGATTTTTTTGCAAAGGCAGTAGGATCCTAGTTGTGAACTAACCAGGATAGACATGCATGTTCTTGGCTGCCCACACTAGGAGGGATGGGACCTACCTGCACTGGAGCTCGGCACCCCCGCCATTCTAAGTGTAACTTAATTGTAAAGTCTTCAGAGCTCAGGCTGTACATTTCGTAACTTACAATTTAATTGGTACATGAAACCATAAAAGTCATCGTAGCAGCCGATCCCTCCAACATCAGTCTAGACCCGACCATGACCGTATGGCATAGGTTTTAGGTTTTGAGCACCGGGGCCGTCTACGGGGCTACGGTAGTGGTGTCACAAGGAGGGCGTTGAGAGACTCCGCTCCCGTATGGAAGTGTCTGAGTCAGACGGAGTTCGATCGGGACTCCTTACGACAGGAGCTTAATTAGTTCAAGGAGGAAATAAGGGGGACGTTTCGGGATATAAGGACCGAGTTTCAGACTCAGCCGGTGCACAACAGCGGTGCTGGTTCTAGCTCAGTATGTATATGTTGTAATATATTAAATCAAATTTTGTTTGATTTAGTAATAACATATTCAATTGTTTCAAACTGCAGATCCAAGAAGCTGGATCACTACCTTCCCAAGGATCACAAGGGGAGCACCTTTACAATTTACATAGGTCGTAGGGTCGTTGGGGTTGGTAGGGGTGGTGTAGGTGGTGATCCGGTTCCCCTTGGATTGCAGAGGGTCATTTTGAACGTAGCTCAGGATCCTGATGCCCTCGTGCTTACCACTGAGGCTGTAAATGAAGTCTTCATTGAGATGGATTGGCACCTCCTCCTTCTGGCCAATTTGCTTCCTTCGTTTCTACTGACATGTATGTATTATAATATTGTTAATCATTCTGGATTAGAGCATAAATAGTTTTGAATCATTTAGAGACAAAATGAGTGATTTAAGTACAAATCGGGTACGAATAGGTACAATTCGAGCACAATTAGGGTTCATAATTAGATCTAACTATTTTAAAGATAAAATTATCGACTCGAGGTCTACAAAAACCTCCAGTGTCAAATCAATTTAAAGTTACATGAATTGGCCAAAATCCGATACATATAGGGTTCAAAATGTAACTGAATAAGTTTAGATGCAAACAAGTGATTTAAGTATGAATCAAGCATGCATATAGGGTTCCAAATGCAATTAAATCGTTTTAGATATAAACGAGTAATTTAAGTATGAATCTAGCACGCATCGGATTGAATCGACTCGATTCGAGCTCGAATAGTATGAATCAGCCCAATTAGGGCGTGATTAGTGTTCATAATCTAATCCGGCCATTTTAGAGATCAAATGGTCCATTCAGATACGCCAAGTGTCGAATCATTCCTAAGTCGGTCGAATTGGTCCAAAGTTTCATGAAACGGCCAATATCTGGCACATATAGAGTTCCAAATGCAATTGAATCATTTTAGATACAAACGAGTGATTTAAGTATGAATCAAGCACGAATCGTATTGAATCAACTCGATCCGGGCTGAATCGGCCTAATTAATGCGTGATTATGACTCATAATCTAATTTTAGAGACCAAACGTTCCATTCGGGTACACCAAGTGTCGAATCATTCCAAAGTCGACCGAATCGGTCGATCAATCAGTTCAAAGTTGCATGAATTGGTCAAAATCCGGCACATATAGGGTTCCAAATACAATTAAATCGTTTTAGATACAAACGAGTGATTTAAGTATGAGTCGAGCACAAATTGGATTGAATCGACTCGATTCGGGCTCGAATAGTATGAATCGGCCCAATTAGTGCCGACATGATTATGATTCATAATCTGATTCGGCTATTTTAGAGACCAAACAATCCATTCGGATACGTCAAGTGTCGACTTGTTCTAAAGTCAGCCAAATCGGTCCAAAGTTGCATGAATTGGCTAAAATCCGGCACAATTAGGGTTCACAATATAATTGAATATTTTTAGAGATAAAACAAGTGATATAATTATGAATCTATCTTGAATCGGGTTAATTCGGCCCAATTTGAGCACAATAAATGTAAAATTCTAATCCTTTTTTTTATTTCAGGGATCGGAAGGTGGGGGTTGGATTTATGTTTTGTGGTTGGATATTAGATGTAATTGTATTTTTTTTTTGTGGTTGTATATTTTATGGTTGAATGTTGTTGGATGTAATCATATTTTGTTTTTGTGGTTGGATATTAGATGGTTTAATGTTTAATGTTGGATGGTTGAATGTAATCGTATTTTATTTTTATTGTGTATCTTGTTTTTATTGGATGTTGGTTGAATCGATGTTGGTTGGATGTTGGATGTAAACATATAGTTTAAAATTGTTGTATATGTACAAAAATTCTGGCAGTAGCTCACTGGTTTTGTTAAAAAAAATGTGCATATAAACGACGGTCTTAGACCGTTGCTTACTGAAATATAGATTTTTTTAAAAAAATATCGCCAGCTTAATGACGGTCTAATACCATCGTTTTCTGAAAAGTTTGTCGGTCAACGACAAGGTTAGACTATCATTTATCTCGCTGTAGGTTTCATTGGAAAAAAGTCAGATAAATGACGGTTTAGGACTATCGTTTAATGAGAGAAGCATGTCGTTTAAAATGACGATTATAGACCGTCGTTATTTAATGACGGTCATAGACCGTCGTTGATAAATAACGGCAGGCTAATAAACAACGTACATGGCGACACATTCTGACCGTCCAAGATCGTCGTCTTTTGGATGTTTTTGTGTAGCGTTGTTGTTCCCCATCAGTGCCCCCCCCCCCCCACCCCCCGTTGTCATTGCAGGCTACCATCCCCGCCATCGCCGAAGCTGAGGCTGAGGATATGCACTGCCTTGGAAAGTGTTGTTGAATCTATGATAGCTAGTTGAGGCTGAATGGCCAGATTTGTTGCTGATCTGGAAATTACTAGCAGTTGATGTTGGTCGTTGTAGGAGCCAAAGTTTAGAGTACACTAGCCACAACCTTGGTCACGCCCCCTTCCGCGATACCCATCTATTGCAGCTTCTAATTCCTCGATTGGACCATGAACACAACCCGCCCAACCCGAATAATAGACAAACATGGGCAAAACTGGTTAAAAACTTGGACGGATTTGGACAAAAAAAAAATCAATCCGATTTCAATTTGGACGGATTTGGGTACCGATCTTCCGAACCCAAGAAACCCAAGGAAGTGACACACTAAGATTGAATGCTTTTGGTAGTTTGTTTTTTTTTATGGAAATCAAACACTGTTTGTTTGATGTTGAATGCTAAGAATTCGTTTGAAATATGTGAGGAAATGAGTTAATTAAACTTTTTGTTTTCGTTATGCAAATCAAAGATTTCTTTTATGCAATTCAAAAATCTGTTGAGTTTTTTTTCCATCTATTTATAGGTACAAGCATTTCTAATTGGGCAACCCGTCTAACCCGTCCATTATTTTGCAAATTGGGCAACCCGAGCAACCCGAATAAGTAGAATGGGCAAGCACGGGTTAGGCTTCCACGGGCAAAACGAGAAGGTTTGTGCAAGTCAGATTGGGCTTGGGTAGACCCTTCAACCAGCCCAAGTTCCACCCATATATACCATTATTAATAAATTCATCGGTGGTGATTGGACCGTATGGTGACGGAAGTAATAAAAGCATTATAATTGCGATGGATTTCACTTTGACCATGGTTAAATCTTCCTTTTTTGACTGTATTGAGTTGATACTTGGACTTAGGGGTGTCATCGGGTAAAGTCCTGCCGGGTTCATGTCGTGTCTAGTTTCGGGTCATGTCCAAAACTCCTAGATCCGGACCCGACCTGTTTAACTAATCATGTCTAGATCCTAAACCCTTACCCGACCCGCTAATAAACGGGTTGACCCGATAAAACCCGTTTACCACACGGGTCTATTCAGTTGAGCCGATCCGACCCAATCCGACCCGACCTGACCCGATAGACCCGCTGGTATTATATATTACAGTATCGGATTGCAGGTAGACCCGACCGACACGACCCATTGAATTTTAAACGGGTCTTCCCGGGTCTATCATGGTCAGACCATAAACCTGGACCCGACCCGTTTATTAAACGGGTCTATCGTGTCGACCCGTTTACAACCCGAACCCGTTTAGCCCTGACCCCAGACCTGCTAACTTCGTGTCGGGTCTGCCGTGTCGGGTCCGAAATTGCCAGCGCTACTTGGACTGCATAACTCGAGGTTGGGAAGGAGAGGCAAATAACCTCTCGAGACAAGTCCAGGCCCATGAGAAGTGACGAGACCGACAACCTGAGCCAAGACAAGCTCGGTTAGGGATGATATGATCCAACTGAGTACAAGCTGGTCAAATTTATGCCAACTCACAGGCCTGAGTGGGAGCGGGAGCAGTGTTTATGCCAGCACCGTTGGTGAGCGAGGGACATGTAGAGGAGCCAATAACGATACCTTCAAAATTATGAAGACTCAAGATAAATTGTGATTGCCAGAGAAATTTTTTTTTTTTTTTTAGGTACTTCAAAGGGGGAGGTCACAATTGGATCTCCGGGAGACGCCACATGCGGGCGCTAGCAGAGAAAAACAGCTCCTTGGTTGGATATCAAACCGCCACCAAGCACAAGGGGGAGGGGAATCACCGACACCTACGCACACAAACAACGAGACGTCCCGTGTCTGAAACGTAACCCTAAAAAAAGGGAAAACCTGACCCTCGCCACACCCGGCAGGATGTAGAACAAGCTCCCAACAGGTAAAGTAGAACAGAGACAACAACATACGCAAAAAGTAACCAAAAAAAGACGACAGACCGTCGCCACCAGTTGCTAATAGACCGAGGAAGTACTATGTAGGGGTTTGAAGGCTCAACCTCTACAAGTTTAGAGACAATCATAACCACAGCACCATATAGTTTTAATATTTATTGTACCAAGTCTGTATGTATACAAGTGAATGCCTGTGCCGATTGGCCTCGAAGCGGGTGCCTTCGTCGCCCCCCCCCCCCCCCCCCCCCCCCCCCCCCCAACGAAGAGGAGTTTCGGGTGGGCAATGGGGGGATGATGCGGTGATGTGGTTAGAGAGAGAGAGAGAGAGAGAGAGAGAGAGAGAGAGAGAGAGAGAGAGAGAGAGAGAGAGAGAGAGAGAGAGAGAGAGAGAGAGAGAGAGATTCAGGTGGGCCATGGGGGATGCGGTTAGAGACAGAGAGACACGCCCTGGATCGGCTAGATCGAACGGCTTGAGTGGTATGAGGATCGTTATGTGTTTCATCCGTACGATTAGATCGGATGGATAAGTTGCCTTTGCACGATTTTGAGGATGACATGGTTGTAAATAACCTGAATGGCCTTAACATGTTATATAGACTAGTGCATGCCTGTGCCTGTCGGCACTGCAGCGGGCCGCCTTCGGTGGCAACACATCTGTTGGGAAGGAGAGGCACATAACCTCTCGAGACAAGTCCAGGCCCATGAGAAGTGACGAGACCGACAACCTGAGCCAAGACAAGCTCGGTTAGGGATGATATGATCCAACTGAGTACAAGCTGGTCAAATTTATGCCACCTCACAGGCCTGAGTGGGAGCGGGAGCAGTGTTTATGCCAGCGCCGTTGGTGAGCGAGGGACATGTAGAGGAGCCAATAACGATACCTTCAAAATTATGAAGACTCAAGATGGGAAGGAATTGTGATTGCCAGAGAATTTTTTTTTTGGGTACTTCAAAGGGGGAGGTCACAATCGGATCTCCGGGAGACGCCACATGCAGGCGCTAGCAGAGAAAAACAGCTCCTTGGTTGGATATCAAACCGCCACCAAGCACAAGGGGGAGGGGAATCACCGACACCTACGCACACAAACAACGAGACGTCCCGTGTCTGAAACGTAACCCTAAAAAAAGGGAAAACCCGACCCTCGCCACACCCGGCAGGATGTAGAACAAGCTCCCAGCAGGTAAAGTAGAACAGAGACAACAACATACGCAAAAAGTAACCAAAAAAAGACGACAGACCGTCGCCACCAGTTGCTAATAGACCGAGGAAGTACTATGTAGGGGTTTGAAGGCTCAACCTCTACAAGTTTAGAGACAATCATAACCACATCACCATATAGTTTTAATATTTATTGTACCCAGTCTGTATGTATACAAGTGAATGCCTGTGCCGATTGGCCTCGAAGCGGGTGCCTTCGTCGCCCCCCCCCCCCCCCCCAACCAAGAGGAGTTTCGGGTGGGCAATGGGGGGATGATGCGGTTAGAGAGAGAGAGAGAGAGAGAGAGAGAGAGAGAGAGAGAGAGAGAGAGAGAGAGAGAGAGAGAGAGAGAGAGATTCAGGTGGGCCATGGGGGATGCGGTTAGAGACAGAGAGACACGCCCTGAATCGGCTAGATCGAACGGCTTGAGTGGTATGAGGATCGTTATGTGTGTGGGTGCAAAAATTGTACCGGACCGGATCAGAGCGGCATGGGCCCGCGCAACGGCCCAAGTGGGTAAGCCCGCCCGGGTTCATGGGCCCACTCTACGGGGCTCGCAGATCAAGCCCTCCCCCTTATTGGGCCCGAACAACGGCCCAATAAGGGCCTAACAAGGAGGCCCAGAACCAGTACCACGTCATCAGCGCCACGTCATCACTGCCATATCGGGCACATGCCTACGCTATAAGAGGACCCCCAAGGCATCCAGGAAGGGGGTTGGTCATTCGATCAGAGGAAGAGGGATTCCAGATCCAGAGCCAGAGCCCTCCATTCTTCCTCTTGAACTCTTCTAATTGCTGTGCAAACACATTGTAAGAAGCTTCTCTCGGCCTGTCGAGAGAACGCTCAACCCTTATTTACTCAAATTATAGTGAAGATCAGGTGGCACCTCTCGCCCGGAGACGTAGGTCGTAAGACTGAACTCCGTCACCAATCCTTGTGTCATCACTCTCTACTCTCTCTATCTACTCTCCCAACTCTCTAACTCTACAAACCATCAACATTCAATCAAGGCTGTGGGGCGGGGTTTCCGATCAAGGCGGCTCAGAAATTTCCCCCCACAATCTTTGGCGCCGTCTGTGGGACATCGTTAGAGGTCTTACCCACACCTCTACCGACTCCTATTCAACTTGCGGTGACGAGCCACAAGTCCTCATCCAAATCAACATCAACGCCTTCATCACGCCGACATCAACACGCTCGATGGTGAAGGCCAGCACCAACCCACCAAAGGCGGGTGCTGAACAAACAAACGATATGCTGATCGAAGAAGAACAAGAAGTCTCAGTTGCAACCAATCGAAGAAATGTTCGGGAGCGGCTGGGGCCGCAAGACAGCCATCCAGAAGGGCACAGTGATCAGCGAGACCCGTCATCCCCGAGGCGTCGATCTGGCAAAGAACACACTATTCAAGGGAGCAAGCCTCAGGCTACATACGAGATCTCGGCTGCTGATTTCCAGCTGCTAAATCTCCTCAAGAAGAATGCGGCCCTCGAGCAAGAGAGGGATTCCCTAAAGAAGGCAGCTGAAAGAGCGGGGGTTGTGGCCCACAACTCTCTAGCTACTGATGAAGACCAACCAAGGACTTGCCCAGCCGTGAGTCATCATCTTGAAGAACCACATGTGCCGCGTATCGAGATACGTCAGGTATCCACACAAGCACCAAGGCAAACGGTGTGGGATCGTTTCGACGTCAACGGTGCGCCCAGCTATCGCAGAGAAGGATCACCTCAGTCAACAAGGTCTACTAGACATTCTATCCCTTCGCACACGAAAGCAACAGATGCCCGTGAGCTGCTCAACCGACTAAGGCATACTGCCGACGTGGGACGCCGCCATCAAGACCGTAGGTAGCTAATCACCTCGGTGGGGCCACTGCATCCCAAGGTTCTTGCAACACCATTTCCTATGGGTTGGCGAACACCGAGCCTGCCAAAGTTCAACTGCATCCAGGGAGACCTTGCTCTCCATATCCTAGCCTACAAGCAGGCCCTGACGCCCTACGAGTATGAGAATCATGTTCTTTGCCGTATGTTTGCGGGAAGCCTCGAGGGACCTGCTATCGACTGGTACTACACACTGCCTACTGGTACGGTGACCACATTCAAAGAATTGGCTGAACTCTTCATGGACCATTACCGGCTAAACTTAAAGCCGGAAAAGAAGCTGGATACACTCTACCGGCTGAAGATGGGCTCCGATGAGTCTCGAAGGAGCTTCACGATGAGGTTTCATAATGAGCACTCTGAGCTCACCGGTCGGTCCCATAATGAGGAGGCCATCATGCTGGCATTCCAGAATGCTATCCGGCTAGAGCTCCTCATCTACACCGACTTCATCCGGTATCCTCTCAGTACCTTAGAGACAATGTTCAAGCGCGTACAGCGGGAGATAGAGGTGGAAGACAATCAGCAGGCCAGAAGACTACGTGAGCCTCGCGAGTCTCGTGACTCCCGACATAAGAAAGATGATGAAGCTTCGAATGAAACACGCTATATGAAGTCTGCCCATGCTGCGTCCGACCAAAAGGCTCAGACCAAAAGGTACAATGAAGATCCGAAAGCCCCTCTAGCAGAAAAGAGGCGAACTCCAAGGGAGCAAAGGGTGTTTACTGAGCTGAACACCTCCATTGAAGACATCTTCGCCTACTTGCAGAACGAGCCCTTTTGCAAGTGGCCACAGCCTCTCCCTCCAAATTCTGACCAGGCGGGAGATACGACAGCCTACTGTGAGTTTTATCGCAGCCATGGCCACCCAATCTCTACATGTCAGAAGCTAAAGCATCACATCGAAGACCTGATCCAAGAAGGGCGGCTCGATGGCTACCTCGCTAATAAGGAACTAAGTCGAGAGTAGGAGAGGCAGCAGTAGTGGAGAAAAAAAGTCAATGTAATACATGGATGCATAATCGTAACGTCCGCTGTGCAACTTCTAAAAAAGTGTAACCGCTACTTTGTTGTATCAATAAAGTATCTCTTTTTTCTCAAAATCAAATCTCTCGAAGTTCGATTCCACCATGTTAAGGCAAAAAAAAAAAAAAAGGTTCCTAGCAACCCAGGTCAACCGAAGACCTTCGATTCCGCCCATTCAAGTCGGAAGCTCGAAAGCAATTCGGCTACGCCCTCTCGAGGCTAAAGGCCGATAAAAAGGCTCCTGGTAACCCAGGTCAACCAAAAAACTTCGATTCCGCCCATTCAAGTCGGAAGCTCGAAGGTAAGTCGGCTACGCCCTCTCGAGGCTAAAGTCCGATAAAAAGGCTCTTGGTAACCCAGGTCAACCAAAGACCTTCGAATCCGCCCATTCAAGTTGGAAGCTCGAAGGCAATTCGGTTACGCCCTCTCGAGGCTAAAGTCCGATAAAAAGACTCCTGGCAACCCAGGTCAACCAAAGACCTTCGATTCCGCCCATTCAAGTCGGAAGCTCGAAGGCAATTCGGCTACGCCCTTTCAAGGCAAAAGTCCGATAAAAAGGCTCCTGGCAACCCAGGTCAATCAAAGACCTTCGATTTCGCCCATTCAAGTCGGAAGCTCGAAGGCAATTCGGCTACGCCCTCTCGAGGCTAAAGTCCGATAAAAGGCTCCTGGCAACCCAGGTCAACCAAAGACCTTCGATTCCGCCCGTTCAAGTCGGAAGCTCGAAGGCAATTTGGCTACGCCCTCTCGAGGCTAAAGTCCGATAAAAAGCTCCTGGTAACCCAGGTCAACCAAAGACCTTCGATTCCACCCATTCAAGTCGGAAGCTCGAAGGCAATTCGGCTACGCCCTTTCAAGGCGAAAGTCAGATAAAAATGCTCATGACAATCCAGGTCAAGCTAAACTATCAACTATATTTATCCGAGGCGATGAGAATAAGTCCAAGGCAGACGTCGCCGCTTTGACATGCACCAAGAACAAGGAGACATCCTTGGCACTCGAAGACAAAGTCCGAGGCGACCAACGCCTTGGCACTCGACAAGCACAAGGCCCAGCCCTTGGCACGCGTAGTCAAAGTCCGAGGTGACCAATGCCTCGGCACTCTACAAGCCCAAGGCCCAGCCCTTGGCACTCGAAGACAAGGTCCGAGGTGACCAATGCCTCGGTACTCTACAAGCCCAAGGCCCAGCCCTTGGCACTCGAAGACAAAGTCCGAGGTGACCAATGCCTCGGCACTCTACAAGCCCAAGGCCCAGCCCTGGCACTCGAAGATAAAGTCTGAGGTGACCAATGCCTCGGCACTCTACAAGCCCAAGGCCTAGCCCTTGGCACTCGAAGACAAAGTCCGAGGTGACCAATGCCTCGGCACTCTACAAGCCCAAGGCCTAGCCCTTGGCATTCGAAGACAAAGTCCGAGGTGACCAATGCCTTGGCACTCTACAAGCCCAAGGCCCAGCCGTTGGCACTCGAAGAACAAGTCCGAGGTGACCAATGCCTTGATACTCTACAAGCCCAAGGCCCAGCCCTTGGCACTCGAACACAAAGTCCGAGGTGACCAATGCCTCGGTAATCTATAAGCCCAAGGCCCTGCCCTTGGTACTCGAAGATATAGGCCGAGGTGACCAATGCCTCGGCACTCTACAAGCCCAATGCCCAGCCCTTGGCACTCGAAGACAAAGTCCGAGGTGACCAATGCCTCGGCACTCTACAAGCCCAAGGCCCGGCCCTTGGCACTCGAAGACAAAGTCCGAGGCGACCAGCGCCTCGGCACTCTACAAGCCCAAGGCCCAGCCCTTGGCACTTGAAGACAAAGTTCGAGGCGACCAACGCCTTGGCACTCTACAAGCCCAAGGCCCAGCCCTTGGCATTCGAAGACAAAGTCCGAGACGTCATCGCCGACGTATTGGCATTCGATCAAAAGTCCAAGCTTAGTCTTGTCACTCAGGTCCAAGCATCAGATTGTCACTGGCTATCACCTTTTTTCGACGACTAACGGTTCCAAACCGGTCAGGGGGTGGTTGGTCTGACTATGTCAGTGCGTGTCTCCACACTAGTGCAGTCGACGGTGGGTAACACGGGATAAAATGGTGCTTCCTTGATCCTGGCTAAGTCAACACCCTCACGTGACCGTAGTACCTAGTGAATACAGTAACCAGGTGCAGTAATACATTAGATGAAGACCGGCTGGCCATCATGCGGCGTCATCCTAGATTATCTCTAAGAAACCCCCTCGAATATAGCATTGTCCCTCGCCGACATCCCCGCGCACCAGCGTTTTACCGAAAAAGTATTGGTTTCAAATGGGGCTGGAATTCGAAAAACACACTATTTTCAATACCAACAATTTTTGGCCTCTTCTAGCAGCCCCAATAATGGGGTGTCGGCATCAACGATCAGCCCCCCCTCTGTTTTGCACAAAAACCGAGTGGGGAAGGGGTGACGGCACACCATCAGCAGCACACCCCTCGGTTTCGTCAGAAAACCGAGAGGGGGTGTGTGTCGTCATCAACAAGCAACCCCCCCTCGGTTTCGCACAAAAATCGAGTGGGGAGGGGGTGATGGCACACCATTAGCACACCCCTCGGTTTCGTCAAAAAACCGAGAAGGGGTGTGTGTCGGCATCAACAAGCAACTCCCCCTCGGTTTCGCACAAAAACCGAGTGGGAAGGGGGTGACGGCACACCATCAGCACACCCCTCGGTTTCGTCAGAAAACCGAGAGGGGGTGTGTGTTGGCATCAACAAGCAGCCCCCCCTCGGTTTCGCACAAAAACCGAGTGGGGAGGGGGTGACGACACACCATCAGCAGCATACCCCTCGGTTTCGTCAGAAAACTGAGAGGGGGTGTGTGTCGGCATCAACGAGCAGCCCCCACTCGGTTTCGCATAAAAAATCGAGTGGGGAGGGGGTGATGACACACCATCAGTAGCCTACCTCTCGGTTTTGCAAAAAACCGAGAGGGGAGGGGGTGTCGGCACCAACAACAGTCCACCTCTCGGTTTCATCAAAAAAACCAAGAGGGTCGGGGTGTTCGGCATCAACAATAGTCCACCTCTCGGTTTCGTCAGAAAACCGAGAGGGTGAGTGTTCGGCATCAACAACAGCCCACCCCTCGGTTTCGTCAAAAACCGAGAGGGGAGGGGATCTCGGTGTCTACAACAGCCTAGCACGGATCTGCTTGGAGAGGCTCCGGTACAACGGCCATAACTTTGGGTCACAAACTCCGATTGTGCTGAAATTTGGACTGTAAATAGAGAACTACGAGCCGCAACTTTTGCATCTAGTTTGAGGACATTTGAACTTCTATATCTCTTGCAACAATAGAAACATCGTTGATCTTCAGTGCAAAATCTGGACAGCGGATCTGCTCGGAGACGCTTCGGTACAACGGCCATAACTTTTGGCCACGAACTCCGATTGTGCTAAAATTTGGACTGTAAATAGAGAACTACGAGCCGCAACGTTTGTATCTAGTTTGAGGTCATTTGAACTTCTATAGCTCCTGAAACAATTGAAACGTCGTTGATCTTCAGTGCAAAATATGGACAGCGGATCTGCTCAGAGAGGCTTCGGTACAACGGCCATAACTTTTGATCACGAACTCCGATTAGGCTGAAATTTTGACTGTATATAAAGAACTCCGATACAAAACTTTTGAATCTAGTTTGAAGGAATTTGGATTTCTATATCTCTTGCAATAATAAAAACACCGTGGATCTCCTGTGCAAAACCAGGACAGCAAGAAAAGGGTCTCGGTACCCTCTCGGTATACTCTCGGTCGGAAAAAGGGAAAAGGGTCTCGGTACCCTCTCGGTGTACTCTCGGTCGGAAAATACACTAATTTTTCGAGAACGCCTCCTCGCAAAACCGAGGCTTTTTGGCTCGCACCAAAAGGGTCTCGGCGTCGGCAGAAGACAAAGGAGTCTTGGCATCCTCTCGGTCGGGAAAAGGCAAAAGGGTCTCGGTACCCATTCGGTATCCTCTCGGTATACTCTCGGTCGGAAAATACACTAATTTTTTGAGAACGCCTCCTCGCAAAACCGAGGCTTTTTGGCTCGCACCAAAAGGGTCTCGGCGTCGACAGAAGGCAAAAGAGTCTCGGCATCCTCTCGGTCAGGAAAAGGCAAAAGGGTCTCGGTATCCTCTCGGTCGAAAAACACACTGCTTCTTCTGATACGCCCACTTGCAAAACCGAGACTTTTTGCCTCACGCCAAAAGGGTCTCGGCATCGGCAGAAGGAGACTCTGCTAATACGAACCGCGACACCGACAGCCCTTGTCAACCATGCCAGAATCTTGAGGCGTTTGCACCTTGGAATCCCAACCGACCCAAGGGGTCCTGACCCGACTGGGAGGGGGTAACTATGGGTGCAAAAATTATACCGGACCGGATCAGAGCGGCATGGGCCCGCGCAACGGCCCAAGTTGGTAAGCCCACCCGGGTTCATGGGCCTACTCTACGGGGCTCGCAGATCAAGCCCTCCCCCTTATTGGGCCCGAACAACGGCTCAATAAGGGCCCAGCAAGGAGGCCCAGAACCAGTACCACGTCATCACTGCCATATCGGGCACATGCCTACGCTATAAAAGGACCCCCAAGGCATCCAGGAAGGGGGTTGGTCATTCGATCAGAGGAAGAGGGATTCCAGATCCAGAGCCAGAGCCCTCCATTCTTCCTCTTGAACTCTTCTAATTGCTCCGTGCAAACACATTGTAAGAAGCTTCTCTCAGTCTGTCGAGAGAACGCTCAACCCTCATTTACTCAAATTATAGTGAAGATCAGGTGGCACCTCTCGCTCAGAGACGTAGGTCGTAAGACTGAACTCCGTCACCAATCCTTGTGTCATCACTCTCTACTCTCTCTATCTACTCTCCCAACTCTCTAACTCTACAAACCATCAACATTCAATCAAGGCTGTGGGGCGGGGTTCCCGATCAAGGCGGCTCGAAAATTTCCCCCCACAATGTGTTTCATCCGTACGATTAGATCGGATGGATAAGTTGCCTTTGCACGATTTTGAGGATGACATGGTTGTAAATAACCTGAATGGCCTTAACATGTTATATAGACTAGTGCATGCCCGTGCCTGTCGGCACTGCAGCGGGCCGCCTTCGGTGGCAACACATCTGTCGGCACTGCAGCAGGCCGCCTTCGGCGGTAATACACCTGAACGTCTTCGATAACCAAACACTTTCAACGACAACACCGGCATTCATAGGGACGTACACCCATTTCCTCGCCCGTATCGATTGGCACGAAACGGTCGCCTTCGTTGAGACCAACTCCCCCTCCCCCTTTAATCGACCAATCACAGCTGTCTATATTCGAACGGATTCCTCGAGATCACCTCGATGGTTTGGGGTGGCCAAAATTTCAGCAGGCATGTTTATAGGTGTTGATTCGAACAACGATCACGGGATGAACGGTCAGGTTTAGGGCAGTTTAAATGGGCCAGGATTTTAGGGGTTTAGTGCAGTTTAAAATGGGTCAAGATTTGAAACCAAGGGGAGGGAGTTGGTTGACAGAGAAATAGAGATCGTGCATTGATTTTTGAACGAATTGTTAGATCTATTCGGTTCATTTTTGTCCAGTCAGTTTGTCCTAGTCAGCTTCTGTTTTGTCTAGTCAGTACAAAACCGACGTGCCATGTTATGTAGATAAATGAGGTTTTTCCCAGAATGGCCCCCAACTCACACGTATTACTGGAAATAGACTCGCTTGCTTTTTGCATTACTTTTCTAGTTCAACACGTGCCAAATGTAGGGCTGGTAATTTCGGACCCGACACGGCAGACCCGACACGAAGTTAGCGGGTCTGGGTCAGGGCTAAACGGGTTCGGGTCGTAAACGGGTCGACACGATAGACCCGTTTAATAAACGGGTCGGGTCCGAGTTTAGGGTCTGGACACGGTAGACCCGGGAAGACCCGTTTAGTATTCAACGGGTCGTGTCGGGTCGGGTCGGGCCGGGTCTACCCGCAATCCGATACTATAATATATAATACCAGCGGGTCTTTTGGGTCAGGTCGGGTCGAGTCGGATTGGGTCGGATCGGGTCAACTGAATAGTCCCGGGTGATAAACGGGTCTTATCGGGTCTACCCGTTTATTAGCGAGTCGGGTACGGGTTTAGGATCTAGACACGATTAGTTAAACGGGTCGGGTCCGGGTCTGGGGTTTTCTGACACGAACCCGACTAGACACGACAAGAACCCGACCCGACCCGACCCATTGCCACCCCTAGCCAAATGTCACTTCTGAACAATTATTGCATTTTTGTGACCATTTTACCATTAAAAACTAAACAAAATAAATAAAAAGTATGTTCATCTTCTTCATTTAAATTTTTTCTCGCTTCAACCGTCGCTCGTCATTGGCGATCGTTGGGATGATGTCATTTTTCATCCCGACGTCCTTACATAGCGTAAAGTATTTAGTGAGTTTTTGCCATCAAGCCGGTGGCAAGCGGACGGTGGCGGTTGTAGGCGATAAGAAATGAGAGAAATAAGAGCCAGAGGCAAGTTCGGCACAGTGTACCTTCTTTATTTTTCATCTGAATTTAGTGATTCTGGAGGCATTGCGATCCTCGGGTGATTCTCTAAGAGATCATCTAGAGATAAGGATAAAATAAAGTCAGTACCACCAGTAGTGTTTAATGGAAGATTAGATGAATGTAATGTAAAAAGAGTGAAAGAAATGGAAGAAATGAGAGTCGGAAGCAAGTTCGGCATGGCCAACGCCCCATTGGCCACCACCTACCGCCATCGCACACGGGTGATGACCGACAGGCTAGCGGCTGTGGGAAACTTGTGGTCGATGGCCGTCGTCGACGACGACGAGTGGTGGCCAACTGGATGGCGTTATCGGCGAAAGGTGCCCGTCTGTGGTCGATGGCGACGAGCACATTAGTAAAGATGCACTGGAGCATCAATTAAGATGCACTAGCACATAAGTGAAGATGTTTTGATGCATTAGTGAAGATGCACCGACGCATTGGTGAAGATGCTTAAGCTCATCAGTGAAGATGCACCCGTGCATTCTACTGTGATCGGTAGTGAAATGCTTTGGCGCATTCTACTGCGTCGGCGCATTCTACTGTGGCCCGTAGTGAAAGGTGCCGGCACATTCTTTTGTGGCGCAATGAAAGGCACCGATGCATTCTTCTGCGACCCATAGTGAAAAGCGTCGACACATTCTACTCACTACAAGAAAAGACATATTATGCGACATGTTAGAGCATCGCCAAAAGTGATCATATTCATCGCGAAATATCGTTTGCGACGCTTCAAATTGCGTCGCTAAGACGTCACCTATTCCCCGGTTAAAATGACAACATTTTAGCGACGCATCGTATGCATCGCCAAAAGTAAAAATATTTGGCGACATATATAATAGCGTAGCCAATAACTTCTAGCGAAAAAATAATAGCGTCGTAGAATGGATATTTTGGCATCATATAATATATATATTTAGCGACGTAATAATTGCATTGTCAAATTTTATCCATTGAGCCAAATGTATACATTAGGCGATGTAGTTATTGCGCCACAGAATATACACATTAAGTGACGTAATATATTACATGCGTCACCAAAACTCAAATTCTTAATATTATTTGGTAAAATATTAATTTTATTTCATGAAATCTTTATACACATGCATTCATCAATACACTTTTAATTGAAAATAAAAAGTACATAAGTATTAATTTAAACTTAATTAAAGTCAAATAAAAAAACTAAATTATTCTTCTAAGTACATATGTTTATCCATCCTCGTTTCTATTAAGGATCAGTAACATAAAATCAACATCCATAACATCAACTGAAGGACTACAAAAAAATTATCTTTGAAGATGATGCCGTATCTTTTTTGAAATGCAAAATAAAATGATAGAAACTGATGGCTAATATGATCCGTTCGCAGGCCAATGAAGTCAATCGTCCATCTATATAAAAAAGAAAGAAAGAATAACAATTAGTTTTCCATGAAGTAGTTAAGTTATTTTCTAATGATAAGAATCGACTTAAAGAATTGTATTATATTAGAAATTAATGTATTATGTGTTAGATACTAACCAAGAAGAAGACATCGCTTGATCGTCACGTGATGAACTCTTCCTACTCTGAGTCTCTGAAATAAGACCTACCCGTCACAAGGTATTCATCGCGAAAGACTGAAAAGCCTAAAACTCTTTAATTTTCTTGTTTTGGTGTTCAGTCTGTTATTGTTGACTTTCATTCAGGTCTTTAAGTGATGCTGACTCGTCTCTAAAGCTCCTCACCTCCTCCGTTTGTATCCGAGAAAGATCATCAGTCCTAGAGGATGAGGACTTCGGGCCCACCCCAAATCATTAAGTAGGTTTGATGGATAGAAGGGCTAGTAAATGCATCGTCTATCATGCGGGTGGGATCTTGGATCAAAGTTGGGTACAGGCGATATATTAAATATTAAGACTGAGCATGTGGGTGGTGGGTTTCGGGTCTCGCATGTTGGCTGTTCGGTTGCAGTGCCAGTTTTTTTTAATTTTATTTATGCACGTATAAGCGGAGGTCGGCTCAGCCCCCACAAAAAGTGAAGCAAATACAGCAACATAGCCGCTGTTAAAGCCCATATATAAGCGACGAATTGATCGTTTAAAGTTTTTGCCACGGGTGCATATGCGGTCACCAGTTTCAGCGACCAAGTTACCGAAATAATATTTAACTGGCCATATTTAGCCACCAATAAAGTCCAAATCTGTTGTAGTGAACTAATCATGTCTAGACCCTAAACTCATACCAGACCCGTTTAAAAATGGGTAGACCCAATAAGTCGGTTGCAAAAATCTGTACCGTCATAAACAATGTTTCCAAAAATAAAGAATTTTTTGACGCATAACTATATCGCCGATTGCAACTAGCAGCATACTTAGTCTCGTCGTCAAAACTTTTAATTTTTCGCGACTAAATTTATTTCGTCGCGAAAAGTAAATAATTTAGCGACATCTTATTGTGTCGCCAAATAGCCATTTATCGTCGCCAAAAAAGTCCCCTTATAGGTGTGAAATTTATATTTTATGGAACGATTCTGCGACGCATGTACAACGTCGCTAAACAAAATTAAGAATCTGTGATGTCATAAACAGGAATTTCACGACGCACGACTACGTCACAAATTGCAACTAGCAGCGCACTTAGTTCCGTCGCCAAAATTTTTAATTTTTTGCGACATATTTTATTTTGTCGCTAAACGTAAATAATTTAGCGACGTCTAACTGCATCGCCAAATAGTCATTTATCATCGCCAAAAAACTTTATCCTTTTAGAGTCGTGAACTCAACTATGCTAACAAATTTTTAGCGACACGATTTTGTGACGAATAAGATATTGCATCGCGAAAAGGCAACTTTCGACGATGGAAAAGAATATGCGTCGTCATAAACAATGTTTCCAAAAACAAGGAATTTTGCGATGCATAACTATGTCGCCGATTGCAACTAGCAGCATACTTAGTCTCATCGCCAAAACTTTTAATTTTCCGTGACTAAATTTATTTCGTTACAAAAAGTAATAATTTAGAGACATTTTATTGTGTCGCCAAATAGCCTGTATTTATCGTCGCCAAAAAAGTCCCCTTAGAGACGCGAAATTTTTATTTTGCGAAACGATTCTGCGATGCACGTACAACGTCACTATAAAAAATTAAAAATCTACGATGTCATAAACTGGAATTTCACAATACACAACTACGTCACCAATTGCAAGTAGCAGCGCACTTAGTTCCGTTGCCAAAAATTTTAATTTTCCGCGATATAATTTATTTCATCGCTAAACGTAAATAATTTAGCGACGTCTAACTGCGTCGTCAAATAGCCATTTATCGTCGCCAAAAAACTTTATCCTTTTAGGCACGAACTCAACTATGCTAGCAAACCTTTAGCGACACGATTTTAAGACGAATAAGATATTGCGTCGCGAAAAGGCAACTTTCGGCGACGGAAAAGGATCTGTGTCGTAGAAAATCGTCGCTAAAGGTACAATTTCTTGTAGTACTACGGCCTGCAGTGAAAGGCGCCGACGCATTCTTCTGCGGCCAGCAGTAAAAGGTGTCGACGCATTCTATTGCGGCCCGCAGTGAAAGGCACCGCCGTATTCTTCTGTGGCCTGTAGTGAAAGGCGTCGACACATTCTTCTGAGACCCGCAGTGAAAGGCGTCGGCGCATTCTATTGCGGCCTGCAGTAAAATGCCTTGGTGCATTCTATTACGGCAGCATAGTAATATGGGAGATAAAAATAAGAGCCGGAGGCAAGTTCGGCATGTTGCATCTTATTCGTAATTTCTCATCGAAATTCAGTGATTGCGGAGGCATTACGATCTTCGGGTGATCCTCTACGAGACTGTCCATAGTAGTGAATAAAATGAAGTATGTACCATCAGTAGCTTTTAATGAAAGATTGGATGGATGTAATGTAAAAATAGTAAGCAGGAAGGAAGAAATGAAAGATGAAAACGAGATTTGGAGACAAGTTCGGCATGGCACAGTGACGACAGTGGTGGTGGCATCCTCATAGTGAAATACTCAGGTGCATTCTACTGCGCCGTAGTGAAATGTGAGATGAAAATGATAGTTAGAGGCAAGTTACGGGCTCAAGGTGGCGGTCTGAACCTGGTCCATGAAATGTTCGGACGGAGCGTTGATCAAACTGAACCGGGTTCGGACAGTTGATTTTTGGGCTGGGTTCGGACCGATGGGTCTTTTCTACACAACGTGATGTGGAATTTTTGTGTTATATCGACCAAGGATAAGATTTGTTCCAACAGATTCCGACAGAGATTACATTAGAAATCAAAAGTTCAAAAGTTAGTTTAGCGGCCAACTCATTTGAGGTTTGAACTTCGGATTACAACAGATTCTGACAGAGATTACAATCATTTGAACGGGTCATCATGCGATTATCAATCACGATGGACTCACAAAGCCTCCATCTCTCTATATATCCAAATCCAATCCAACAGTGGCCCCAAAACCCTACGGTTCTCCGCCCATTCACCGACCGCGACGAGAGGATGACGATGCTCTCCCCACTCCTCCATCTCGCCGCCCTGCTTTCCCTTCACCTCTGCTCTGCGGTCTCCGCCCAAAAGATCGGATCTGGGTACCGCTTGGTCTCCCTTGAAGAGAACCCCAGCGGCGGAGGGGGGCTGATAGGGCAGCTGCAAGTGAAGCAGCCCACCACAACCTACGGCCCTGATATCCCCCACCTGAGGCTCTTTGTCAAGTAAGGGAAGATCGATGATGGGGAAAGGGGATTACCCTTTTCTTCTTCTTCTTCACTTTCTTCATCTTTTTCAGAAGAAACCCATGTCTTGTTCTGGGTTTTTTCTTTTATTTGGACTTAATTTTGAATTAATAATCTGCAGACATGAGACCCCCCATCGTTTGAGAGTCCACATAACTGATGCAGAGAAGGAGAGATGGGAGGTCCCATACAACCTGCTCCCAAGGGAGCAACCCCCGCCGCTGGGGAGCTCCGGTACCGGGGCCGCAACCACCGGCCTCGCGGCTTCTTCACCGTACGCGGGGGACGAGTTGGTCTTCAGCTACACATCGGACCCATTTGGGTTTGCGGTGACGAGGAGGTCCAACGGGCAGACCCTCTTCAATTCGACCGCCGGGGCCGAGGAGCCCAACGGCAACATGGTCTTCAAGGACCAGTACCTGGAGATATCCACCCCGTTGCCGGAGAGCGCCGCGCTCTACGGGCTCGGCGAGAACACCCAGCCGGGCGGGATTCGGCTGCGGCCGAACGACCCGGAGACCCTCTACACGACCGACATCTCCGCCATCAACCTCAATGCCGACCTGTATGGGTCGCACCCGGTTTACATGGACCTGAGGAACGCTGGGGGTGAGGTCTCTGCTCATGGGGTCCTGTTGCTCAACAGCAACGGGATGGACGTCTTCTACAGGGGGAGCTCCCTCACCTACAAGGTTGTCGGCGGGGTGTTCGACTTCTACTTCTTTGCTGGCCCGACGCCGCTCGCGGTTGTGGATCAGTACACATCTTTGATCGGCCGCCCTGCTCCGATGCCATACTGGGCTATGGGTAACTACTCTTCATCCTCCTCTTGTTTTTCATTTGGGGTTTTTTTACCTTACCCCCTACTTAATCGGAATAACTAAAAGTACCCTCTTTAACTTATATTTTCAACTCTTACCCTTCCAGAAAACACTTTTACATTGCAAAAACCATATGTATTCACGGTCAACAAGTGTTTTCGATTATCCAAGATTATCGCAAGATCAGGCCTGTCAAGGGATTGGATCATAATCCGAATTCGATCCGATTATCCCGGGTTTGTATTAGTTGTTCAGTCCGAGATCCGATTAAAAAAGATCTGACCTGATCTGATTAATAATCGGATCGAATTCGGATCCACCCTTATCCGATCCGATTAAGATCCGACTTGGCTCATATATATATATATATATATATATATAAATATATATATATATATATATATATATAGGGTCAGGATCGGATGACCTAGCAAAATTTGACCCATTAATAACCCAGCACCCTTTGAGGCACTTGGAGGTTATAGAATGGGCTGATTTTTTGTAGGGATGTTGTCTATGGTATGTTGATCATCCTCATAAAAAATCAGCCCATTCTAAAACCTCTAGGTGCATCAAATGCGCACTTTAAATCAACGGTTTTTCACTGTCAATTTTAACCGTTGATTTGAAGAGCACCCTTTGATGCACCTAGAGGTTTTAGAATGGGCTGATTTTTTGTGAGGATGATCAACATACCATAGACAACATCCTTACAAAAAATCAGCCCATTCTATAACCTCTAAGTGCCTCAAAGGGTGCTGGGTTATTAATGGGTCAAAATTTCGCTGGGTCATCCGATCCTGACCCATATATATATATATATATATATATATATATATATATATATATATATATATATATATATATATATATATATATATATATATATATATATATATATATATATAATCGGATTCGGATTATGTTATATACATAATCGGATTCGGATAATCCGATGGATTCAGATAATCAAACGGATTCGGATTCGGATCATAGGTTGTAATATACATTGGATATCGGGCCGGATCTGGATAAGTTGGATATGTAAACAGATCGGATCCAGATATATCCTGATCCGGTCCGAATCCGACCCGTTTACAAGCCTACGCAAGATGTCGCAGCAGAGTTCGAGAACCTCGGTCAGATTCGTACCCAGTGGTGGCAATAAAGTAACCCAGAATTTAGCTATAAATTCTCTGTAAACCACTCATGCTTCAAGAAGTGGTCATATCTCTCGATACCTCTGTGTGTCCGAGATGCAATTTGTAATGATTTGGTTTATTATTAATATAGCTCAACATCCTCCGTAAACTCTAATAAGCCTACGGAAAGGTTACCTGGTGAATCTAGTAACCAGGAACGACCAGAAAATTAATAGGGGTTATATAGTAAAGTTGAAATTTCAAGATAAAATAAAAAACAAGTGGTAAGACTGAAAATTAAGACTAGAGGGGTTATTACTTAATTACCCCAATTGATTAGTGGCCAAGGTAAAAAAAAACCCTTTTCATTTCTTCATCATTTCATTCCTTTTGCAGGATTCCACCAATGCCGGTGGGGTTACCGCAACCTCTCTGTGGTGGAAGGCGTTGTGGAGGGCTACAAGAAGGCCGAGATCCCGCTCGACGTGATCTGGAACGACGACGACCACATGGATGCAGCGAAGGACTTCACTCTCGACCCGGTCAACTACCCTCGCGCCAAGCTCCTTGCCTTCCTCGACAAGATACACTCTCGAGGCATGAAGTACATCGTGCTCATCGACCCCGGAATCGCCGTTAACTCCACCTACGGCGTGTATCAGAGGGGAATGGCCAAGGATGTGTTCATCAAGTACGATGGCGCACCGTACCTTGCTCAGGTCTGGCCGGGCCCCGTCTACTTCCCGGACTTCCTCAACCCAAGTGGTGTTTCATGGTGGGCCGACGAGGTCGCTCGCTTCCACGAGCTGGTGCCCGTCGATGGCCTCTGGATCGACATGAACGAAGCTTCGAATTTTTGCACGGGAAAGTGCGAGCTCCCGACGAATCATTCATGCCCGGACCCTGCTTCGACGCAGCCTTGGGTTTGTTGCCTAGATTGCAAGAACATAACGAGCACCAGATGGGACGAGCCGCCGTACAAGATCAACGCATCCGGGGCTCACGTCCCCTTGGGCTACAAGACCATAGCCACCAGTGCAGTGCACTACAATGGGGTATTGGAGTACAATGCCCACAGCCTCTACGGATACTCTCAAGCCATTGCTACCCACAAGGCTCTTCTCGGCCTCGAGGGGAAGCGCCCCTTCATCCTCTCTCGCTCCACCTTCGTGGGGTCAGGAGCTTACGCCGCCCACTGGACCGGTGACAACCAGGGGACGTGGGACAATCTGCGGTACTCCATATCGACGATGCTGAACTTCGGGATCTTCGGGATGCCGATGGTCGGCTCCGACATCTGCGGATTCTACCCGCAGCCCACCGAAGAGCTCTGCAACCGGTGGATCCAGCTCGGGGCCTTCTATCCCTTCTCGAGGGACCACGCCAACTTCTACTCACCGAGCCAAGAGCTCTACGTGTGGGATTCGGTCGCAAAGTCCGCCCGAAACGCATTGGGGATGCGATACAAGCTTCTCCCTTACCTCTACACCTTGAACTACGAGGCGCACACCAGCGGTGCCCCGATCGCGAGGCCCGTCTTCTTCTCGTTTCCGAACCTCACCGAGTCCTACGGTCTCAGCACCCAGTTCTTGCTGGGTAGCAGCATCATGGTGTCTCCGGTCCTCGAGGAGGCCGCTACATCCGTGACAGCATTGTTCCCCCCAGGGACTTGGTACAACCTGTTCGACATGACGAAGGCCGTGGTGTCGACAGACGAGCAGAACGTGACGCTGGATGCTCCGCTGAACGACATCAACGTCCACGTGTATCAGAACACGATACTTCCGATGCAGCGAGGAGGATTGATCTCGAAGGAGGCGAGGGCGACGCCGTTCACCCTCGTGGTCACCTTCCCTTTCGGCGCCAGGCATGGAGTGGCGAGGGGGAGTGTGTTCGTCGACGACGATGAGCGTCCCGAGATGAAGCTTGTGGATGGCGAGGCGTCGCGCGTCGAGTTCTACGCTAGGGTTTCCGGGAGTAAGGTGAGGGTGTGGTCTGAGGTCGAGATGGGGAGATTTAGTTTGGAGAAGGGGTTGCTGATTGAGAAGGTGACTGTGTTGGGGCTGAAGGGGAGCGCAGCAGGGCTTGGGTTGGAGGTAGCTGGAGAGCCTGTCTCCGATTTGTCCAGTGTTTACTTTAAGGGGGCTGCTTCTGTGAATGTGGATGAGTTGGAGGGTGGAATTCAGAGGAACAGTGTGATGGTGGAGATTGGAGGGCTTGGATTGCCTCTGGGGAAGAAGTTCTCTTTGACTTGGAACATGGGGATCAAAGGATGAGTGGCTTTGATCAATATGTGGTTTACTATTGTGGCTTTTTACTTTCTTGAGAAATAATGTCTGGTAAAATATCACTACAGCATATCAGGCCTTTTCCGGCGGCCATAATTGGCCGGATTAATGTTTTAACGGGGGCTTGGCAGCCGGTTATAGTCGCCGCATAAAGCCCCGTCGCAAAAACCATGCCGCCAGAAATGTGGCCTTTAAACGGGGGACAGGACCGCCGGATTTGCCTGATGTTTAACGGGGGCTGGCCGCCGGATTTGCCACATGTTTAACGGGGGCTGGCCGCCGGATTTGCTACAGGTATTACGGGGACTGGCCGCCGGATTTGTATTCCGGATTAATGCTACAGGCCGCCGGATTTGCTACAGGCCGTCGGATTTGCTACAGGCCGTCGGATTAGTGTTACAGGCCGTCGGATTTGCTACAGGCCGCCGGATTAATGCTACAGGCCGCCGGATTAATGCTACAGGCCATCGGATTTGCTACAGGCCGCCGGATTAGCTACATGTTTAACGGGGGCTTAAGGCTGCCGGATTTGCTTCAGGCCACCGTTAACCACCACTAGTTTAACGGGGGCTTCAGGCCGCCATTAACCACAACTTGAACCGGATTAACGAAAACCAGTGTGATTTTTTGATTTCTGTTAATTAACCAGAGAATTAATGAAATAAAACCCAACAATCAACATGTAATTAACCAGAGAATTAATGAATCTTTATCTGACCAACAACAAGAACATGCAAGACTAATGAATCTTTATCTGACCAACAACAAGAACAAGCAGGACTAATGATTCTTTATCCGACCAACAACGTACAAAAACATCGGACATAAATATCGGACACCGAAAGAAACAACTTAGATGAACGTTGTAGATTCTTTATCCGACCAACACCGAAACAAAGAATCTTTATCTGACCAACAACAAGAACAAGCAAGACTAATGAATCTTTATCTGACCAACAACAAGAACAAGCAGGACTAATGCTTCTTTATCCGACCAACAACGTACAAAAACATCGGACATAAATATCGGACACCAACAACATTGGACGGTAGCTCCTCGATTACCACGTTGTACAACTTATCAGAAACATTGGACGGCAACTCTTCATCAGTAAACTCATGATTCTTTATCCGACCAACAACGTACAAAAACATCGGACATAAATATCGGACACCGAAAGAAACAACTTAGATGAACGTTGTAGATTCTTTATCCGACCAACACCGAAACAAAGAATCTTTATCTGACCAACAACAAGAACAAGCAAGACTAATGAATCTTTATCTGACCAACAACAAGAACAAGCAGGACTAATGCTTCTTTATCCGACCAACAACGTACAAAAACATCGGACATAAATATCGGACACCAACAACATTGGACGGTAGCTCCTCGATTACCACGTTGTACAACTTATCAGAAACATTGGACGGCAACTCTTCATCAGTAAACTTCTCGCTCTTCAGTAAGCTTCTTCTGCATCTCCTCTACCTGTAGTAACATAAAGAAGTCAAAGATATGGTTACAATTTTTTTTTTTGGATAAGATATGATATATATAATAACTAAACTTAAAAGGCTCAAAACTAGAAAAGAATTAAAAAAGAATGGGATCCCCAAAATTATATCATAAGAAGCAAATTCTAGAGGAGATTCTATTTGTAACTTTCACATACTGTCATGGTAAGATGTGGGTTAAATTGGTTGATAATCAATGTACTGGCAGAGTTAATTGATCAATTCAGTAAAACTTCATATATGTCATACTGTCATAGTTCCAGTCTTTCACATAATGTCATAGTTCCAGTCTTTCAGAAATTAGAAATATTGCAGGAATTCCAAAAACACAAATGAGACGCAAGACAATTGAAAAAAAAAACTGAGATGCTTGAAATGTAGAATGTTGACAAATGACAGATCACATATTAGCATTTCCAATTTCATGTCTTCATACATTGAAGAAATATCAGTCTATCACTTGAAAACTGTCTGAAGTATGTCACACACATTTTACATTTTTGGAGCAACTTGTGAAAGGACACTTCATTAAAATAATTTTGCAAGCTATATATGGAGCCACGTCTTGGCTGATGATGTAGAAAATAAAACAGGTTGGAAAAGGGATCGAAAACTCATATAGTAACTAGTGAGAAGTGAAGGATATTCTTAGGTAAAAAACCGTTGCCAATGTACATAGCAAATAAAATTGTTGAAATAGAATGCCACTACCACTATGGTTTTGTCCGAAACAATGTCGCAATCATCACACAATTTTGTGAAAAAACAACTGAGGCACTATTACTATCAGTACCACTGCTAATATCCTGTAACCACATACTGAGACACAGAACTTGGAATGCACAGCATTATGAGTTCTTATCAGGGCTACATGTATATGAACAGTTGCAGAGTTCTTTTTTACTTGTAAATTGTCCTTCAATAGTAGTGGGATTGTTTTGATCATGAATGGCCAGTATCGAAGAAGATTAGCTCAGAATACACACCTAAAAAGAGATTCAATGTATCGTATCCACATACGTTGACATAACATTATAAAAATAGAAGCGACAGTTCTACACTCTTTACCTCATCCCGGTCAAAATTGTATATACAAAAGTTTATTTTTTCGAAACAAAAACCTCTACGGAGTCAAACCTTTTAACAATGTAATCATGTCAAACTATTGGTGTCCCAATTTTTTCGAAACAAAAACCTCTACGGAGTCATACCTTTTATGTTACTAAAACCCACATCAAGTAGGAACTGATAGTAGGTTAGAATCTATAAAGCAAATCCCAAACTTTTTCGATAAAAACATAAAGGAAACCTACCCCAAAAAAAAACATACAGGAATAAATGGAAAGACATATATAAGGACATATTTATATTAGAAAGCAAAACGCACTGGCAAATGTACTAGAAAAAACATTCGAAACCAATTAGGTAAAATTTAAAATTTATTACCTAAATCATTCATGTCGTGGGGGTTCAAAGATGTCTGCATGGGTAGGATGTGGAGCACGTGGTGCTGGAGGCCAAAAACCACCATGTAGCATCTGTGTGAAGGTCGGTTATTGGTATGGAAGCTGAGAGCTTGACATTTGTGAAGACATGGATGCAAATGTATCTTACATGATCAAATTACAAAAGTTTATTTTTTATCAAATGTTAGAAATAATTTTAACATTTACATTCCACTAAACGTACCCGATGTAACATCTGGCTAAGCGCCTGAAAGTTTGTACGTAATCCATTAATGGCTTCATTCAACTGCAGGTTCTTGTCTACCAAGCGCTCATACTTTGATATGAACTTGTCGTGCTCTGACTTGAGTTCCTTGTACTTTGAATGGAGGTGCTCGTGCTTTGATTGAAGCTGCTTGTGCTCTAATTGAAGCTGTTCCTGTTCGGAATAGAGAGTGGTTATCTGCTCTTGCATCTCTTGTTGCAAAGGATGCTCAAAGTTGAAGTATTCCCGACGTCTGATGCCCATCCCCTGGCCCCGTATGCGTCCTCGACTCTCTGGACCAAGGACTTCCTGAAATATTGCATCCTCGTCTACAGTCCCAGAGTTCTGTCTAGATTGCTCCATCAGCTGATCCATCCGACTCTGCAATGCATGAGAGATGAATAAATAATGTTTTGTACACTTAAAGACAACAAGAATATAAATTGAAGTCATCGATAACTATTATCAGAAAAACTTACTGTGATCTGCTAGGTGTGCGAGTTCGCGGAGGTCCCGTCTTCCTTAACATGGGTGCGATCCCACAACTCCTTTCGGTTTGGGTCCCGACCCAAATCTGTTCGCTGCAAATAATAAGAAGACTATTCAATTATAATACACTAAAAATTATCATAAATTCTAAAATTAATACATATATACCAAGTCATCTCTCCTCTGTGCGAAACTCGTCCGCCCAGATATATGTGTGACCTTCTGATGTACACGATTTTTCGTGTTTCTATCACATGTTTTCTAAAAAAATAGAATGTTACGTATTATAATAGTGAATACATGTAATTATTGCATTACAAAACAACTTAATTCATTACTTACCCTCCACCATGGCTGCGAGAAAATATCCTCACAAATCTTGGTCCAAGTAACATTATCAAAACCACGGGGAATGTGAAGGATCGCCTCTTGATGTGTATATGACTCGTAAAAATCCCTATACAACTTCGACCTAGTATCATTCCAGGTCTTCCTACAGTTGTCTTTCAAGATGGAAGCCAGATCCCCTGCGAAATCAATATCAAAATACTCCTGATAATATTAAGAAATAACAATAAGTATACATTGTAAATTATACATGCAGTTCTTTAAATTTTATCTTACCCTAGCAGTCGTCGCCATATCAACCCATTTTGAATGTTGGAAGTTGTCAAAATTTCGCTGCCAAAAGGGAAAGTTATTTTGGTCCTTCACCCACACACCGATCTTTGTGATGAATTTATTCCGATTCGGACCCACAGGTCTTCCGTTATTAATTCTTATCGGAAGTCTGTCTGCCGCATTAGTTGGTCTAGGGATACCCTTTGCATCGCCCCTTGGTCTCTTTAGGTTAGAAGAAGATGATCCTATATGAAAAATAACAATAAAATTAGTATACGGTCATCTGTAATATAATATAAAAATAACAATTTATCTTAAAATGATAAAACTTCAACATACCTCTAATAGAGGATACTATAACAGATGTATTGGCTGGAACATTGGTATCAAACGAATCCTGTGTCTCTGCGTCCTCCAAACTCGGATGATCATGTATAGGAGGATCCAATATAGGAGAATCCCGTGTCGGACCATCCAATATAGGAGGATCACGTATTGGAGGATCCAATATAGGAGAATCTGTTATACGAGTACCCCCCTCCACCCCCACCCTCCCATGCCGACGCCACCTACCACGAAGCATTTATAGAATAAAGGTAATACCTGTTACATGGAATAATAAGGGACATATAAGAGTAAAGATGAAAACAAATTTATGTAAAAATAAGCAAGTGTAAACCATGCTTTGTTTAGGAATAAAGTTGAAAGCCATGCTTTGTTTAGCAATTGCAGATTGCTAGTCAAAATGCATGAACACCAACCAAGAACACCAAGCTAGAACACCAAACAATTAGTGTTAAGCAAAAAACAACAATAGCTATAATCTGATTTAATAGCATGAACACCAAGCAAGAAACAACAATTTTAGGATTGGACCGCATAATTGAGCAGGAAATTCAATATATTTAATTTAATGGATACACACATACGCTCATCACATACATAGGAGTCCCAGAAACACATGTAGGGATACCAAAAAAGCAGTGTCAACACACCTTAATCTGGTTAAATTGTGTTACTCATGCATGGAAACCATAATGTATGTATACACACATTGTAACTCCACCTTAAAGGTTAAATTAGTCCAGTCTTTATAAGAAAACAAGCCAGCACATTGCCTCCTACATATGGAAACATATTGCCAAATTAAAGAGAATGCCACAACTAGCAATTGGTCACTATCTGAATAATATTACAACTGGACAGTATCGTAGAGGCTGCCTTAAAGGAATTTCTGCAATTAAGATTTGCAAATGCACTTACTGCATGATACCTTACCAATCACTGTGTTCGCTGAGGACTAATGGGTTTTGTTTCCCATGATGAATAAAGTTTTTAGCTCAAATAAATAATATTATCTGAAAAATATTATCTGAAAAATAACTAGCTGAATAATATTACAACTGGACAGTATCGTAGAGGCTGCCTTAAAGGAATTTCTGCACTTAAGATTTGCAAATGCACTTACTGCATGATACCTTACCAATCACTGTGTTCGCTGAGGACTAATGGGTTTTGATTGTATGTGGTGTATTGGAATTCCGTCAATCCTTCATATCCATTTGGTCTCTGTAGAAGAAAGGAACTCAAGTTAGAAGTTACAATAGCATGGTGGGCAAGGGTTCTCATGCATAGGCCATAGATTAGATGGGATAAAAGAAGAGAGCAGAAGCCTGTCATTAGAAGATGATTGGGACCAACATAAATTGAAAAGAATGCGCTATTCAATGCTTGAAAAAGTTATATCAGCTTTTGTAGGTGCTCCATCGTCCCGATTTTATATGAAAGATGATCAATTTTTGATCTTTTAATCAGCTTTTGTAGGTACTTATTATCATGTGCATCACAGGTGCCTATTGCCTAGTCCTTTGCTAAGTCTCTGTAGGCATCACAGGTGCCTATTGCCTAGTCCTTTACTAAGTACTTATTATCATGTACTTATTATCATGTGCATCACAGGTACAACCTCTATCAAGCTCATAGGATATAGGAGAGCATACTGTTTCTCCAGTGCAATATGGATGGGTTTCATTAACAGAAAATCTTTAGCTCTGTGTAAATACCCACACCATCTAAAGTCCACTAATGATCAAATAAATAGGATGCAGTCAACCAAACTCAGCTGTGGAGAATTACAGACAGCTTATATATACAAGAAGTGCTTCAGTTATTTGCAACCGACCTGATCACCTTTCCGTCCTTGAGAGTTATGGTCCGCTGTTGTCAATTCCTGATGTGATGAAAATTTTACGTAAACATTCCTTCCCCTGAAAGAGCACCACAACAACTTACACTAAAAACTTGTGAAAAATCAAAAAGTAAACGAAATGCCAAACTACCGACATCACTTTACCATGTTTTCTTTGTGGACTGCCAAACTACCGACATCAACAATAGATAAAATATTATGCATAAACTAGCCAAAGACGTAGGAAATAAGTCAAGGCTTAGAGATGTGAGTTTACATCAGAAAATTGCATCCAGAAAATGTACGGGCAAACACAAAAGTCAGGCGAACAGTACAACCACATTAGAATGATAGCTTTTATGACTAACGACACAAGAAAAGCACTACAAGAAATAGGGTCTTTACCGATGGACATTATTATCACCGTCGGTAATAATACACTTTTTACCGACGGTGACTATAATATCCGTCGGTATTATAACTTCAATTTTTTAAATTTTTTTTGCACATTTATTACCGACGGTCAAATAGTATTCGTCGGTAAAATAATTTATACCGACGGTACATATATGTATCGTCGGTAATATACTTTATACCGACGGCTACAAAAAGACCGTCGGTAAAATATCACGACAAAACTCAGGGTAAAAACCGAGTCTCTAGAAAAAAAGGCACCCTGTGTTTCGTCGTGATATTGTACCGACGAAAATTATATTTCCGTCGGTATAACTAATTTTACCGACATAAATAATATGTCCGTCGGCACAATACCGACGGTAATTAAATATCAATCGGTAAAATTGTCCCGACGAAACTCAGGGTAAAAACCGAGCCTCTGGAAAAAAATAGAACCCTGAGTTTCGTCGGCGATTTTTACCGACGGACGTTATATGTCCGTCGATATAACTAATTATACCGACGGAAATTTTATGGCCGTCGGCACGATACCGACGGTAATTAAATATCCGTCGGTAAAATGTCCCGATGAAACTCAGGGTGAAAACCGAGCCTCTGGAAAAAAATGGAACCCTGAGTTTCGTCGTAGAGTTTTACCGACGGATAGTTTTTACCGTCGGTAAAACGTGTATTTTTACCGACGGAAATAAAACATTCCGTCGGTAAAAACCCAGTTATAAATCAATTCTAGCGATCCCCTTCGATCTCTTCTGTTTCGATCTCTCTCCCGGCCGCCCCTCCCTCTCTCTCTCTCTCTAAATCGTCCCCATCCCCGGCCTTCCTCCCCCCCTCCCCGGCCTTCCTCCCCCCCTCCGGCCGGCCACCCCTCCCCTCTTTTGCGCGCCGGCGAGCTCCTCCTCCTCCTCCTCGGGACTCCGGTGAGCTCCTCCTCCTCCTCCCTCTCCCCCCTAGTTAAGTAATTAAAACTATTTATTTTAGCTCAAAAATTTAGCTCAAAAAAATCATTTATTTTAGCTCAAAAATTTATTTTAGCTCAAAAATTTTAGCTCAAAAATCATTTAGCTTAAATTCATGTTCAATAAAAATCATTTAGCTCAAAAATCATTTTAGCTCATTTATTTTAGCTCAAAAATTTTAGCTCAAAAATCATTTATTTTAGCTCAAAAATTTAGCTCAAAAATCATTTAGCTCAAAAATCATTTATTTTATCTCAAAAATTTAGCTCAAAAATATTTTAGCTCAAAGTTAGATTCGGGATATGTTTGTGTTTGTTTTGGATTAAATTCATGTTCAATAAAGTTGACAATTTAAGTAATTAAAACTATTTATAAATAAGTTATTTTCTCTTTAGATTAATAAAATAACAGTCGAATAAAGGAATATTTTGAAATCATTCGTTTTGGATGTCAGTTAATTGTAGTCTAATTACATTTTACCCCATTGAAGGCTAATTACATTTTGCCCCATTGAAGTCTAATTACAATTTGCCCCATTAAAGTCAAATTACAATTACAAAGTGAGAAATTAAGTATTTGACAAAAGGAGTATTGTGCTAACATTTCAAACTTAGGGAGCATTTTGGAACAAAGTAAACTATAGGGGGGTTAAGTGTTTTTGGCAGTGATTCACGTTTCGTGAGGACTCAGAGGCGATAGCGATTCACGTTTCGTGAGGACTCAGAGGTGATAGTGATTCACGTAGGCTGAGGTCTTGGTTGAGGCGGACTGAGACATGTTCTTAATAATATATATGGGATAATTTTTCTCAAAACTCGGCCGGGCTATAGCCCGACCGAGCACACTATTAGATCCGCCCATGACTTGACCCTTTCAACTATAACTATGCTCCGTCGGCATGTTGACCTTCCTCCTTAAAGTTTTAACCATTAGGCTTAATTTTTATCCCCAAAATACTCTTCCCAGTCGAAATATAAAGATTTTTCCCATCTATTAGCGATGTGGATGGCCTGTAGAAGATTCGGTTCGGTGTTTCATACCCGGGAACCGAAACCGAAATTATGCGGAGTCTTATAATATTGTTTGAAATTATATGTCAGGTGTTGTATAGCCAGATAGACGAAGATGTCTTCGATCGATAAGAGTTGGATGCGTAATTCGAATCGCATGAGCCAAGAGTACAGAGAAGGAGCTGAGTCAGGAAATTTCTGGATTTTGCATTTGAGCATCTTGCACCGCTTGATGGAAAAATTGTGTGTCCTTGTATAGACTGCGAAAGGGTGATTAGGAAGGTTCGAGAGGAATGTGAGGTTGATCTGGTAATGCGTGGCATTGACATTAGTTATACCCGTTGGTTCTCGCACGGTGAGGAGCTAGATGCAGTCCCTATGGCAGCTCACGGTGAAACTTCAAACACAGTGATCGCTGATGATAATATTAATACAGACGATGACGATGATATACAGGGTATGATACATGATTTGCAAGGTGGAATAGGCACGGAAACACCGTCAGGTGATCAGCCCAATATCGAAGCGGACAAGTTCTATAGATTGTTTAATGATGCCGAACAACCTCTATACCCGAGGTGTGAGAAGTTTTCAAAACTCTCTTTCACTGTAAAGCTTCTTCATTTGAAGTGCCTCAATGGTTGGAGTAATAAGTCATTTAATATGTTGGTAGAGTTGCTGAAAGAGGCTTTTCCTATGGGTGAGATAGTACCGAAATCATTCTACGAGGCGAAGAAGACAATTAAAGATCTCGGTCTGGGTTATGAGAAAATTGATGCATGCGTGAACGATTGTATGTTGTACCGGAAAGAGTACGAACATGCGCGGTAATGCCACATATGCAGAGCAACGAGATATAAAGAGACGGATGCCGAGTCTAGTACCAGTCGAAGGAAGAAAAATATATCTACAAAGGTTCTTCTATACTTTCCGCTTAGGGACAGGCTTTAGAGGTTGTTTATGTCATCGAAGACTGCTAAGCACATGAGGTGGCATGCACGAGAACGTACAGATGACGGGATTATGAGACATCCGGCCGACTCTCTGACGTGGAAATATTTTGATCATACCTATCCTGAATTCGCATGTGAAGTTCGCAACGTCAGGTTAGGGCTTCCTAGCGATGGCTTCAATCCCTTTGGGAATATGAGTGTGTCGTATAGTATTTGGCCAGTTGTCCTAGTTCCATACAATTTGCCTCCCTGGATGTGCTTAAAAATGCCATACACAATGCTCTCCTTGCTCATTCCCGGACCCAGGTCGCTTGGTAATGATATTGACGTTTACTTGCAGCCGTTGATTGAGGAGTTGAACGAGTTATGGGAAGTTGGGGCCGATACGTATGATGCCTCGTTGCGCTAGAATTTTCGGATGCATGCGGCACTTCTATGGACCATCAACGATTTTCCTGCATATGCCAACTTATCCGGGTGGAGTACTAAAGGAAAATTGGCGTGCCTTGCATGCAATAAGGAGACAGATTCATTACGGTTGAAGAACGGAGGCAAGTTCTGTTATATGGACCATCGAAGATTCCTTGTTGACGGACATAAGTGGAGGCAGAACCAAAGAGCTTTCAACGGCAAGAAGAAACTTGCAAAGGCCCCGGAGTAGCTTTTGGGGGTAGAAGTCTTGTGCGAATTGGATCAGCTTGATGCCGTGGCACTTGGGAAAGGTAAAAAGAAGAGAACGCATGAAGATTCTACCCGTGAGCATAACTGGAAGAAGAAGAGTATTTTCTTTAAACTACAGTACTGGAGCAGCCTACTCTTGCGGCATTGTAGATACACGAATTTCGTCGGACCCGAACCCGACTTACGTGTGCCGACGCGGATGCAGACCCGACACGCGGACCCAACTCGCGCGCGCAGACGTGGATGCAAACCCGACACGTGGACCCGACTCGCGCGCGCCGACACGGACTCGGACCCCGCCTCAAGAGGGGCCGGCCCCTACTAGGGTCCGAACCCTATAGGGCCGGCCCTAGTGGGGACCGAACCCCATGGAGAGGCCGGCCGGCCCTGCAAGGAAAGGGAAGAAAAAAAGAAAGAAAAGAAAAAAAGAAAGAAAAGAAAAAGGAAAGAAAAGAAAGGAAAGAAAAGAAAAAGGAAAGAAAAGAAAAGGAAAGAAAAGAAAGAAAAGGAAAAAAATACCGCCATGCGCGGGGGGAGGTAGCGTATGACGTCTGCACACACGCGGATCTGCGCCGATCCCTCGATCCGACGCACAAGATGAAGCGCCCGATCGCCATCGATTTCGTGTGCAAAATTCAGCCATAATTGCACCCGCCAGAAAAGGAAAACAACTAAATGTTATTCCCTTCATCAATGGATGAATAAAATCCGGGTAATTATGAGAGAGATACAAAAGGGATTTAAAATTAAAGAGTTCCCATATCTCTCTCCCCACCTCTTTGCCTATAAATAGAGGGGGTGGGGGAAGGAAAAAATGGTCGGGAAATTGAAGACGAAACGCCAGAGCTCTGCAGAAGAGGAGACGCTTCTTCATCGACCCAAGGCTTCACGAGGCACAGTCAAGCCTGTCCCGAGGGATCGGCTTACTGAAAGTCCTCATCAATGTGAAGACCCTTGCACACGAAGATCATCCCTTCGACTCCGTGCACGAAGAAGAAAGCTCGGAGAAGAAGAACCCTTCGACTCCGAAGACGCCAGAAGCAAAGGCCGGAGAAGAAAAGGAGCGGCACTACCCCGTCGTCTCCAACAAGCTTCGACTCCGATCAAGCCCAAAAGCCCGGAGAAGAAGAGGAGCGGCACTACCCCGTCGTCTCCAACAAGCTTCGACTCCGATCAAGCACAAAAGCCCGGAGAAGAAGAGGAGCGGCACTACCCCGTCGTCTCCAACAAGCTTCGACTCCGATCAAGCCCAAAAGCCCAGAGAAGAAGAAGAGCGGCACTACCCCGTCGTCTCCAACAAGCCTTTGACTCCGTGCACGAAGAAGAAAGCTCGGAGAAGAAGAACCCTTCGACTCCGAAGACGCCAGAAGCAAAGGCCGGAGAAGAAGAGGAGCGGCACTACCCCGTCGTCTCCAACAAGCTTCGACTCCGATCAAGCACAAAAGCCCGGAGAAGAAGAGGAGCGGCACTACCCCGTCGTCTCCAACAAGCTTCGACTCCGATCAAGCCCAAAAGCCCGGAGAAGAAGAGGAGCGGCACTACCCCGTCGTCTCCAACAAGCTTCGACTCCGATCAAGCTTAAAAGCCCGGAGAAGAAGAGGAGCGGCACTACCCCGTCGTCTCCAACAAGCCTTCGACTCCGATCAAGCCCAAAAGCCTGGAGAAGAAGAGGAGCGGCACTACCCCGTCGTCTCCAACAAATCCTCGATCCCGATCAAGCCCCAAAGCTCGAAGGAGAGAAGCGAAGCGTCATCACCCCGTCGTCTTCGACTAACACCTGCGCCATCCACGAAGAAGAAAGCCTGGAGCAGATCGTCTGAAGCGTCGCTACCCCGTCGTCTTCATCAACAAAAGCCGACGCTACAACCGTCGCACGGAGACCGTCGCTACCCTCGTCGTCTTCATCAACAAAAGCCGATGCCACAACCGTCGCACGGAGATCGGTGCTACCCCCACTATCTTCGAAAGCATTCTTCGACTCCGATCATGCCAAAGAAGCCCGGAGAAGAAGAGAAGTCCAGTCGATACGTAAATCGTCGAAGCACCGGAGAAGTAGCCCACGTCGTTCGAAGAAGAAGATCGAGTTGACGCCAAAGCTAAAGCCAACGCAAGAAGCCAAAGCAAAGCCCCAGTAAAGCCCGCGCCAAAGCAACGCAAGTGCCAAAGCCAAGCGACTACGCCGGCCATGAGCAAAAGCACCGCACGTTCTAGCCGATACGACGCGAAGTCCGGAAGAACGAAAGCATCGCAAGTCTCTCCCAGCTACGTCCAAGTGCAAGCGCCGAAGCAAAGCAAAAGCCAGAGCCACGCCGGAGCCAAGCCAAAGCCAAAAAGCCAAAGCCAAAGCCAACGCCAAAAGCTCGATCGACGCCGCGAACCGACGATCAAGGACACTGAGGTCAAGCGAGGAACGAGGAAGACGCGAAGACCGAGGAACGAAGCCGAAAACCCCCTAGCCGAGAAAGCGCGAAGCACGGAAGGGACAAAGCAACGGTGGACATTCCTTAGCCTCTCCAAAACCTTCTCCCTGTAAAACCCCTGTCCTGGGCAGCCCCTTCAGCGCTCTCGCACGAACACCACGTGGAGACGCGGATCAAAGGGATCCCCCAGAAGATCTTTCCCACAATCCCCTGATCAAAACTCGCCGCAACCCGGACTCGCTACACCCGAGCAACCCGGGTCCCGGCCACAATTGTAATCTCGTGTGATTCGCAATAAAGACGACCCGCGCTTTTTTCCACGTCCACAGATTTCTGGCACGCCCGGTGGGACATCTTCTCCTTTCATCCGTACGGTTGAAGAAGCTGCTTGAAGTTTGCAATGGCCGGAACGAACAACGACGTGTTTGCTCCAAGCCTCTCACCAATCGCCGAGTCTCCTCTACTCCAACACGGTGATCCAGTAAATCCGGAGGGTGATGCTCCTCCAATGGTGCGCGTCTACACTCGGCGTACTCGGACTCTTGCGGACGTCTTCGTGCCAGAAGCTACTACCGAAGATGCTCGCCAAAGCGCCGATGAGGCCCTGGTGCATGAAGAAACAAGCCTCGATCCTGGAGCCCATGTCCAGAAGTTTGGGGAGGACCAGCCCCAACCCCGAACCCGTTCGGGTTCTCCAGCAGACGTTGCACCTCCTCTGCAGGGGGCAAACATCAATCATCAGCCAGAAGCAAGTCGGCGTAACTACGTCTCCGATGATGATGGCGAGGATGCGAACATGCAACACCGAGACGTTCTCCGTCACCATCCTCCGTCCGCTCTTCAGCTCCAAGTCATGCAGATGAACGAGCACATGGCGCAGATTACTCGGCTAATGGAGGAGAAGGATCGTCACATCAACACTCTGCTCCAAAAGCTAAGCGCAAAGGACGCTGCACCAGTCGGCCAACCCGTCGCTTCTCCAGTAGCCGCTCCAGTTCCGTCTTCAACTCCCGCTCCTACAGAGGTTGTTCCGACGATTCAAGCAGTTACTCCAGCGCTCTCTTCGGCTCCCATCCCAGTGGAAGTCATCTCCCCAATGCCAGCCTCGGTGGCCACACAACCTCCAGCAGCGGCTGCGATGAGTGCTCAGCAAGTCCAAGCATTGATAGCCGACATGATGCGATCCCACGGCAGTAGCCTTCCTCTGATCACGGCGGCATACTCGAAGCCCTACACTACGAGGATCCAGCAGCTACGCTTCCCAGTCGGATTCCAGCCGCCAAAGTTTCAGCACTTCGATGGAAAGGGAAATCCGAGACAGCACGTCGCCCACTTCATCGAGACCTGCAATAATGCCGGCACATATGGCGACGAGATGGTGAAGCAATTCGTTCGCACCCTCAAAGGCAACGCGTTCGACTGGTACGTTGATCTTCCTGCAGGGACCATCGACAGCTGGGACCAGATGGAAAGGGAGTTCCTCAATCGCTTCTACAGCACCAGACGTACAGTCAGTATGACCGAACTCACCGCCGTCAGGCAAAGGAAAGATGAGCCAGTGATCGACTACATCGACAGGTGGAGGAACCTCGCGCTGAATTCACGAGACCGCTTGTCTGAAGACTCGGCCATCGAGATGTGCACCCAAGGCATGCACTGGGGTCTGCTCTACATCCTCGAAGGTATCAAGCCTCGATCTTTCGAAGAACTCGCAACTCGAGCTCATGACATGGAACTCAGCCTAGCAAACCGCGGGGACTTGAAGAACAAGGACTTCTTGAAGATAGAGAAGAAGGACAAGACACCGGCAACGAAACTGAAACAAGTCAATGTTGCTGACGTCGCTTCAACCTCCAAGCCGCTCAAGATCGGTGGTAAGCCAGATCAGAAGAAGGGAGTCGCCATACCACCGCCTCCGCCGCCAAGACAAAGGATGACTCTCGAGGAGCTCGAAGCCAAGGAGTACCCCTTCCCAGACTCAGAAGTCTCCTCTATGTTCGACCAACTGCTGCAAGAGAAGATGATAGAGCTCCCTCCTTCGAAGAGGCCCGAGCAGATGCATCGCGTCGACGACCCTCTCTTCTGCAAATACCACCGGATGGTAAGTCATCCCATCGAAAGATGCTTCGTCTTCAAGGAAAGAATCATGGCGCTCGCTAAGCAAGGGAAGATAGAGATCGACTCCGGGGAGGTTGCTACGGCCAACATGACGTCCATCACCTTCGGCTCCTTCTCGCCGGTACTCGTTGCCGCTTGACGAAGCGTGCCCAAATTGCGCATCAACCGTCAAGCACCAATCGCTAAGTCAACTTCCCAGCAGAAAGTCTCGAAGCGACATCAACGTACTCCTGCATTCTCCGAGGAAGAAACGCCGCTGCCCTGGGGGCAATCATCGCTCGCACCAGCACCTCTTCCAAGCAATGCTACATCCCAACGAGCGCTCCAAAGGAGATACGAGCAAGGAGATCCAGAAGTCGGTCTGCTGGGCCAGCCTTCGGGGAATTTTGACTATTACGTCCTCTACTCAAGGCCTCCGTCCGTTTCAATCGACGAAATCAAGCCCACCGGCTGGGAATCGGAAGACGCGCCAGTAGAGCCTCGAGAAGAGCAAGTCCCTTCCAGTCAAGCTACGTCCCAATACGCTCTCCAGAAAAGATACGAGCAGGGAGATCCGGAAGTCAGTCTGCTAGGCCAGCCTTCGGGGAAGTTCGACTATTACGTCCTCTACTCAAGGCCTCCGTCCGTTTCAATCGACGAAATCAAGCCCACCGGCTGGGAATCGGAAGACGCGCCAGTAGAGCCTCGAGAAGAGCAAGTCCATTCCAGTCAAGCTATGTCCCAACGCGCTCTTCGGGAAAGATACGAGCAAGGAGATCCGGAAGTCGGTCTGCTAGGCCAGCCTTCAGGGAAGTTCGACTATTACGTCCTCTATTCAAAGCCTCCATTGGTTTCAGCTGAAGAAATCAAGCCCACCGGCTGGGGATCGGAAGACGAGTCAGTAGAGCCTCCAGAAGAACAAGTACCGCCGAGGGAACCAGTTGCTGCTGTCGACCATCATCCTAGTGGAGGGGAATCCACCGACGAAGAAGCATGGGTCATGCTACCGCGGCGGCGAAAGCCATGGCAAGAAAAGAAGCTCAAGCAAGACCGTGTGATGAGGGGATTCACCAAGCGGAAGACCTACAAGAAGAAAAGCAAGACTCCGGGAAGAAAGGCGTTCAAAGTGCCGCCAGCAAGCCAAGACGATATCCTTCAGCAGAGTCTTCCAGAGCCGACAACTTTGCAAGAGTTCTTCCCAGATCACTTCCTCCCAGCGGACCAACACATCAAGGTGTCTTGTTGCATGGTCAAAGTCCATGAGGCGTCGGAAGGAAGGAACGAAAGCGAAACTTCTGGAGAAGGCGACTCCGCAGATGAGGGAGACGATTCTGATGAAGGGGGCACTGCCTCTCACGACGAAGCAATCTTGCACATGCCTCTCGTAGAGGCTTTGCATCTCCCGAAGAAGGCTCGCATGGCCATGGCGGCGGCCTTGGCCGATCCAGATAGCTACAAAAGGAAGAAGAAGGACGATCAAAGGCGCAAAGCTGTGGCCTCGTGTGATGCGACGATAACCTTTTCAGATGAGGACCTACGACTCGGGACGTGATTGCACAACCGGCCTCTTTACGTCTCGGTATACATCAAAGAGAAGCCAGTAAACCGAATCCTGTTGGACTGTGGCTCCGCCGTCAACATCATGCCTATCCAGACGATGCGGCAACTCGGCATTACCGACGACCAGCTCTCACCAAGTCAATTGGTCATTCAAGGCTTCAACCAGGGCGGACAGTCCACCGTCGGAATCATTCGTTTGAAGCTTTCCATCGGCCCGCTGGATGCAACGGTCCTCTTCCACATCATCGACTGCCAGACATCATATCGTCTCCTATTAGGAAGACCATGGCTGCACGAGAACGGCATCGTGGTATCCACCTGGCACCAGTGCCTCAAGTACTACAAAGAAGGCGTGGAGAGGTGCATAGTTGCGGACGACAAGCCATTCAACGAGGCCGAGGCACACCTGGCCGATGCTAAGTTCTACCAAGCAAAGGGCCTGGTCGCGGAAGTTCTGCCAGCTAAAGCTCCTCGAGCCCAAAAGATTGAAGAAGTAAAGAAGGACAAGACTCCTCTTCCCATGAATCCGGTGCCACCCTCTGACGAGGCAAGACTCAAGGTCCAGGGAACGCCGAAACCTAGGCAAAGGATGCGCATCAGCTTCGAGCCAAGAGCAATGCAACATACCCCTTTGCCAGTCCAAACGGCACCTATCCTGCGTCTCGCACCGCAGTGGCTCCGTAAATCCGAGCAATCGCCTTCTACTCCGACAAGGAAGCTGGCCCCGTCGTTATCTCAGGCCAACGTCATCACTCTGCAAGAAATAACGGTGCCACTACCTAGTCTGACGCAAGCTCCGGACCCAAGTAGACCTGTCGAATCAGCAGACCTCGAGCAACTCAGATTCAAACCGGAAGGGAGTTGGAGGCAAAATGCTGCCAAGTTGCTGTTCAGAGCCGGCTACAATGAGGAAAGCGCCATGGGCACACTCCCACCAGCAGCAACTCCGCATGGGATGACGAGAACTCAAGCTCGGCTGTTTCAAAACGGAGAGCAAATTCCCCCGAACCGCCGAGGCATCGGCTCCAGTCAAGCTCCGTTGGTCATCAGAACCGCAGCGAAGAAGACCTTCACCTCGAACTACATCGAGGCGAGGATGGTAGATGAAGCAGCTGAAGGATCGACAATCTCCGATGCACACTCCACCTACCTCAGTCATCCAGACAACAGGAGAGGACGACGACGGGCTCGATGCCAAGCCTTGTTCCGAAAGCAAACCAGAGGTGGTAAAGACTGGTCGAATCGAAAACGCACATCCGTGTTCGAGAGGCTCGGGCCAGTCAAACAATCAAAGAAGAAGTCGGCGTTCGATCGTTTGGGGATGCCAATCGAGGACTTCGTTTCGACACCCACCCACCCACCCATGGCTACCGCCAATCATATCTCTATTACGGATCCCGACAACGGTGAAACTTCTACTTCGGACGACGAGTTGCCCGACGCCCCGCCAGTCCTCGAAGAAGGGGGGCAGTCCACCGTTGATGACTCAAAGAAAGGGGGCAGTCCAAGAAGACGACGACGACATACTTCTTCAGTGCCTAGGGCCAAATCCTTACTGTCTTGGGGGCAATCGTCTCTCATGCAAGCACTCCCTCTTCCAAACGAAACTACGTCCCGGCACCTGCTCAAAGCTAGAGACGAACAAAGAAGCCCCAAAGTCAACCTGCTAGGCCAACCATCGGGCAAAATTGACTATTATGTCCTCTACTCCAGGTCTCCTTCGATTCCAAATGAAGAAATCAAGCCAACCAGCTGAGGATCAGAAGATGAATCGGTACAGTCTCTAGAAGTGCAAGTCCTTCTGATCAAGGAAGAGCCTTCAGTCGCAACACCAGTTCTTCACCTTGGCGAGGAAGATCTTAACACATGGGCTATGGCGCCTCGAAGGAGAAGGCCACGACGATCAAGCTACAGGATAGCACGCCTAGCTAACCATGAGAAAGATCGGGCGACAAGAAAACTCCGCAGAAGAAAGTCCTTCAAGGAAAAGAATGAAGCTCCAGGAAGAAAGACGTCCAAAGTACCACCAGCAAATCTGAAAAATCTCCTCCAGCAAAGCTTTCTAGAGCCAGTGACACTCCAGAAGTTCTTTCCTATTTGCTTCCTTGAAGCTGGTCAAAACTTCAAGATCTCCTGCTGCATAATGGAAGTTCACCAAGTGCTCCGGAAAGACGATGAAGAAAGCAGCATTAACATCGAAAGCATGGGGAGAAGCATCGCCGCCAACGGCAAGCTGTTCAACAAGGCTAAAGCACACCTTGCTGATGCCAAGTTTTACGAGGCCAAAGACTTCGTTGCAGAAGCTCCTCCAGCAAAAGCTCCACAAGTCCAGGAAGCCAAAGCAGCTGCGATGGACAAGAACTCTCAACTTGCAAAACCAGCGACATCCTCCAGCCAGATGGTGCACAAAAATAAGGAAGCGCCAGCATCAAGACGGAAAATTCATGTCAACTTCAAATCAAGCTCGATGCGAGGCGTTTCGTTGCTTGCTCAAGCTGCTTCAGTCCGGCGGCTCGCACTTAAGTGGCTTCGCAAACCAGGACGATCGCCTTCCCCTCCAGCAAAGGAACCAACGTTATCATTCTTCGGGGCCAACTTCAGCACTTTGCAAGAGATGACACTACCGTTACATGGTCTGTTACACGTCTCGAGCTCAGCCGAGTCTTCCGAGTGCACCAGCTCTGAGCAACTTGCAATCAAGTCAGAAAACACTCGGGGGCAAAACTCCACCGAGTCGATGTTCAAATCCAGCCGCAGCAAAGAAAGCATGGCGCACATGGGTTCACTACCCTCAGCTGCAATACCACATCGCCTGACAAAGACTCAAGCTCGTCTCTGCAAAAGCGGCGAACAAATCCTTCCAAATTGCCGGGGCATCGACTCCAGTCAAACTCCAGCAATCATCAAAACTCCAGTCAAGAAGATCTTCACTTCCAACTATATTGAAGCGAAGAAGGTGGGCGACAGCTGCGAACCAGTGGCGACTCTGCCTACCAGTGGCAAGTCCCTCAAAAGGTACTTTGCCTAACGCAAGGTTACCCCCCTTGCCCAAAAAAAAAAAAAAAAAAAAAAAATCCCAACGTCATCCCAGGAGGCCAGTCTAGAGGCAAGTGAGTGCATAACCATCAATCCAGTCAGCAAACTAAAGGATGACAAGAAAGTCAAAGTCCTTGAGGCGTCAAAGCAGCTCGCCTTCCGCAGCTTACACGCGCCGCAACTCTAGGGGTAAAAAAAAAAAAAAGCCGTCAACTTCCGACGCGTCGCCAGCTATGCACACTGCTTCGCAAGGATCGCTCCGGCAGCCTTCTCGATCACTCCACCCACTCCCGGCAATTCGTCAGCTCTTCACGCTGCTTCGCAAGCTCTACTCCAAACGTCTTCTCGGTCGCTCGAGCTTTCCCCAAATGGAACTCCAGCTTCTAAAGTGACGCACGAGTAGCAACTTGAAGTCCTTAAGGCGCCGAAGTGGCTCGCCCTCCGCAGCTTACACGCGCTGCAACTCCAGAGGTAGGGAAGCAGTCAACTCTCGACGCGTCGCCAGCGTTCCGCTGCTTCACAAACTCTGCTCCAGAAGTCTTCTTGGTCGCTCGGGCATTCTCCAGCTTCTGAAGCAATGCTTGACGTCTCTCCCCCTCAGTCGCAGCTAAGCCCAAGGAAGCGTCCTCCAGCGAAGACCGTCGTAAGCAATGAAGCTCGCCACCCTCCAAAGAAGGTGCGCATCTGCTCCGCAGAAAAAGAGTCGTTGCCTTGAAATCCACCGGGCTCATGCAAAAGCTCGGGCCCACCTGAAGGATGGAAACTGCCACTGAAGTCAAAAGCAGCAACCCGAAGGATGGCGGACGCATAAACAACAACCGCAGCCTTCGTGACCTCCACAAAGCCAAAAGAACCACTAGAGCTGTCATCAAGGTCAAGATCGACAAGCAAAAGACAACCAAAGCAGTCTACTCCTTGTTGATGCTCGTGGCCTCGTCATCCTCTTTAGATCGCCCATCTCGATGTCCTTCAAGCTGACATTGCTACCAGAAAGGTGCAACCTCGCTAGTAACTCTAAACCCGTGGTTGACCTCATCAATAATCTAACCAGCCTTCGGAAGGTACTCAGGGGGACGAATCTTGCAAGGATATGAAAGGTGCAAGACCGATCGAGAGGTAAAGTCAATTCCGAAAAAAAAAAAAAAAAAAAAAAGAAAAAAAAAAAAGAAAGAGGATTCACCTTCCCTGGCCTTCAACGCCTCCGACTCATCCTCGCACCAGGCGATTGCCACCACACTCGGCTTCGTCTTTTTGCCGTGCCGTTGTCATTATGCTCCCGCACCAAGAAGACGATAACACTCCGCTGAAGAATCTTTCGGCTCCAAGCCGCCGAAGAATGCTTCGCCGCCAAGACTGAAGCTTTCGTCTTCACGAGCCGTCGAAGAATCCTTCGTCTTCAAGCCGCCAGGAGGGCCTTCGTCTCCAAGCCATCGAAGAAGCCTTCGTCTCCAAGCCGACGGAAGCCTTCGTCTTCAAGCGCCGCGCACCATCGCTGCCGTCGTCGACGAAAGAGGCGACACCGGGAAGACGGAGCAGGTCTCGTGCAACCCCAGGCAGCACTCTTCCGCCGACGGTCTCCAAGCATCGAAGAAGCCTTCGTCTCCAAGCCGACGGAAGCCTTCGTCTTCAAGCAACGCGCACCATCGCCGCCGCCGTCGACGAAAAAGGCGACACCGGGAAGACGGAGCAAGTCTCGTGCAACCCCAGGCAGCACTCTTCCGCCGACGGTCTCCAAGCATCGAAGAAGCCTTCGTCTCCGAGCCGACGGAAGCCTTCGTCTTCAAGCGACTCGCACCATCGCCGCCTCCGTCGACGAAAGAGGCGACACCGGGAAGACGGAGCAAGTCTCGTGCAACCCCAAGCAGCACTCTTCCGCCGACGGTCTCCAAGCATCGAAGAAGCCTTCGTCTCCAAGCCGACGGAAGCCTTCGTCTTCAAGCAACGCGCACCATCGCCGCCGCCGTCGACGAAAGAGGCGACACCGGGAAGACGGAGCAAGTCTCGTGCAACCCCAGGCAGCACTCTTCCGCCGACGGTCTCCAAGCATCGAAGAAGCCTTCGTCTCCAAGCCGACGGAAGCCTTCGTCTTCAAGCGACGCGCACCATCGCCGCCTCCGTCGACGAAAGAGGCGACACCGGGAAGACGGAGCAAGTCTCGTGCAACCCCAAGCAGCACTCTCCCGCCGACGGTCTCCAAGCATCGAAGAAGCCTTCGTCTCCAAGCCGACGGAAGCCTTCGTCTTCAAGCAACGCGCACCATCGCCGCCTCCGTCGACGAAAGAGGCGACACCGGGAAGACGGAGCAAGTCTCGTGCAACCCCAGGCAGCACTCTTCCGCCGAAGGTCTCCAAGCATCGAAGAAGTCTTCGTCTCCAAGCCGACGGAAGCCTTCGTCTTCAAGCGACGCGCACCATCGCCGCCGCCGTCGACGAAAGAGGCGACACCGGGAAGACGGAGCAAGTCTCGTGCAACCCCGGGCAGCACTCTTCCGCCGACGGTCTCCAAGCATCGAAGAAGCCTTCGTCTCCAAGCCGACGGAAGCCTTCGTCTTCAAGCGCCGCACACCACTCGCGCAGCTTGAAGCCTGGCCACCGCCCGCCTATGCCGCGCCGGCGCCGCTCCACACGCCCGTCGTCTGCGCCACGTACCCATGCCGCCTACACTCAACCCCGCGCGCCGAGCCGCAGCTGCGCCCCACGCCCGGCCGACTCGGAATCGCACCGCCATTGCCACTGCGTTCCACCTCTGACCCAATCGGGGCCCGCCCGACTCAGAGTCGCACCGGCGGCCGCCCTCGTTGCTTCTGCGACCGCGCCGGGCCTCCGCGCCACTCGCTCCCGGCCCCCGCGCCGCGCATACTGCAGCTAGCGCTATGGGCCGTCGCCGCCGCTGCCTGCTCCGACAGCGCGCCGCCTGCCGCCTTCGCGGACCAAAAAAAAAAAAAAAGGGCAGCAGCAGCCTGCACCGCGCCCCCCTCCCCAATCAACACCCGACACAAAAAAAAAAAAAAAAAGGAGAAAAGAGAGAAAGAAAAAGGTAGGGCCTGCAGCCCCCCTCCTTCGCCGGCCCGACTCCGCCCGCGCGCCACCTCCGCTGGCCGCCGCGCCCGACCAAGCCGCCACCGCGATGCCCCAGCCTCTGGCCTCGCACCACCCGCGCCCGGGCCCGCCACCGCGAGGCCCCAGCCGCCCCGCGCCAGGGCCCCTCCGCGCGTGCCGCAGCCACCGCCCGGCCTCCGGCCCTGCACCCAGCGCCGCCCGCGCCCGACCACCCGCACGCCGCGCGCCCGCACGCCGGCCGGCCTCCGGCCCTGCACCCTGCGCCGCCAGCGTCCGGCCCCGCGCCCCGCGTTGCACCCGCGCGCCGCCCCCGTCGCGACCCCGCGCGCCGCCTCCTTCGTGGACCCAGCGCGCCGCCTCACCCAGCGCGACCCGCGTGCTCGCCCCGCCGCCTTCGCGAGCCACCGCTGCTGCTGCCGCTGTGCTGAGCGAACAAAAAAAAAAAGAAAGAGCAAGTGGGAAAGGAAAAAGAAAAAGGAAAGAAAAAAAAAGAAGAAAAGAAAAGAAAAGAAAAGAAAAGAAAAGGAAAGAAAAAAGAAAGAAAAAGAAGGAAAAGGAAGGAAAGAAAAAGAAGGGCCCGCGAGCCACTGGCACCCGCACCGCAGCCCGCGCGCCGCTCGGCCATTGCCTGCCGCTGCTGCTGCTGCTGCCTCCGCGAGCCACCACCGCCGCGGCACCCCGGCCTTCGCGCGCGCCGTAGCTAGCCACCGTCGCTACTGCTGTACTCCGCGCACACAAAAAAAAAAAAAAAAAAAAAAAAAAAGAAAGAAAGAAAGAAAAAGGGAGCTTCGCCTCGCTTGCAATGGCTCCACCTCCTCCTCATCGCGCTGAGGTGCCTCACCATCGCCAACACTCCGCCGGGGTGCATCGCCTTCATCTTCGCGCCTTCGTCATCCGCGCGCCGCCATGGGACTACGTCGAGACATGTTGCCTTCGTCTTCACGCTCCCGTCTCTCCTAAGTCGCCTTCGGACATCGTGCAACGGTCGCCGTCGACAATCGGCCTCGTCATTGCGCTCCCACACCAAGGGAGGGGCGACAGTCCTCTGCCGAGATGCACCGTCGCCGTCATCGCACTCCAGTCACCTTCGCACCAGTCTCGAACTCCGTGCAACGGCCACCTTCGACGTCCGTGCAATCTTTGGAGCAAAAGAGGTCCGCAACGAAGAAGATGATCGAAACCATAGCGAAGGTCTTCTCTACAAGCAAGAGCCACAGCCAACTGCTCGCACCGGCACCCAGCTCGGCGCGCCGCACGCCGCTGGCCTCGTGCCCAGCCGCCGCAGCCCTGGCCGACCCTGCCACTGCCACTGCAGCTCCCGTGGTCCAAAAAAAAAAAAAAAAAAAAAAAAAAAAAAGACGAAAGAGGCAACACCGGAAAGACGGAGCAAGTCGCGTGCAGCCCCAGGCAGCTCTCTTCCGACAGCGGTCTCCAGAAGCCGGCAGAACCTTCGCAAAGAAGCACAATGGTGGATGAAGGGGGTAGGGGTCCTTAAACAGACACCCGACCCCGCCCACAAAAGGAATCAAGGACAAGTGCTCTACGATTCTTACGCGTCCAAACCCGACACGTTCTCATCGACACACTCGTCCTTGAGGGGGCATTTGTAGACACACGAATTTCGTCGGACCCGAACCCGACTTACGTGTGCCGACGCGGATGCAGACCCGACACGCGGACCCAACTCGCGCGCGCAGACGTGGATGCAAACCCGACACGTGGACCCGACTCGCGCGCGCCGACACGGACTCGGACCCCGCCTCAAGAGGGGCCGGCCCCTACTAGGGTCCGAACCCTATAGGGCCGGACCTAGTGGGGACCGAACCCCATGGAGAGGCCGGCCGGCCCTGCAAGGAAAGGGAAGAAAAAAGAAAGAAAAGAAAAAAAGAAAGAAAAGAAAAAGGAAAGAAAAGAAAGGAAAGAAAAGAAAAAGGAAAGAAAAGAAATGGAAAGAAAAGAAAGAAAAGGAAAAAAATACCGCCATGCGCGGGGGGAGGTAGCGTATGACGTCTGCACACACGCGGATCTGCGCCGATCCCTCGATCCGACGCACAAGACGAAGCGCCCGATCGCCATCGATTTCGTGCGCAAAATCCAGCCATAATTGCACCCGCCAGAAAAGGAAAACAACTAAATGTTATTCCCTTCATCAATGGATGAATAAAATCCGGGTAATTATGAGAGAGATACAAAAGGGATTTAAAATTAAAGAGTTCCCATATCTCTCTCCCCACCTCTTTGCCTATAAATAGAGGGGGTGGGGGAAGGAAAAAATGGTCGGGAAATTGAAGACGAAACGCCAGAGCTCTGCAGAAGAGGAGACGCTTCTTTATCGACCTAAGGCTTCACGAGGCACAGTCAAGCCTGTCCCGAGGGATCGGCTTACTGAAAGTCCTCATCAATGTGAAGACCCTTGCACACGAAGATCATCCCTTCGACTCCGTGCACGAAGAAGAAAGCTCGGAGAAGAAGAACCCTTCGACTCCGAAGACGCCAGAAGCAAAGGCCGGAGAAGAAGAGGAGCGGCACTACCCCGTCGTCTCCAACAAGCTTCGACTCCGATCAAGCCCAAAAGCCCGGAGAAGAAGAGGAGCGGCACTACCCCGTCGTCTCCAACAAGCTTCGACTCCAATCAAGCACAAAAGCCCGGAGAAGAAGAGGAGCGGCACTACCCCGTCGTCTCCAACAAGCTTCGACTCCGATCAAGCCCAAAAGCCCGGAGAAGAAGAAGAGCGGCACTACCCCGTCGTCTCCAACAAGCCTTCGACTCCGTGCACGAAGAAGAAAGCTCGGAGAAGAAGAACCCTTCGACTCCGAAGACGCCAGAAGCAAAGGCCGGAGAAGAAGAGGAGCGGCACTACCCCGTCGTCTCCAACAAGCTTCGACTCCGATCAAGCACAAAAGCCCGGAGAAGAAGAGGAGCGGCACTACCCCGTCGTCTCCAACAAGCTTCGACTCCGATCAAGCCCAAAAGCCCGGAGAAGAAGAGGAGCGGCACTACCCCGTCGTCTCCAACAAGCTTCGACTCCGATCAAGCTTAAAAGCCCGGAGAAGAAGAGGAGCGGCACTACCCCGTCGTCTCCAACAAGCCTTCGACTCCGATCAAGCCCAAAAGCCCGGAGAAGAAGAGGAGCGGCACTACCCCGTCGTCTCCAACAAATCCTCGATCCCGATCAAGCCCCAAAGCTCGGAGGAGAGAAGCGAAGCGTCATCACCCCGTCGTCTTCGACTAACACCTGCGCCATCCACGAAGAAGAAAGCCTGGAGCAGATCGTCTGAAGCGTCGCTACCCCGTCGTCTTCATCAACAAAAGCCGACGCTACAACCGTCGCACGGAGACCGTCGCTACCCTCGTCGTCTTCATCAACAAAAGCCGACGCCACAACCGTCGCACGGAGATCGGTGCTACCCCCACTATCTTCGAAAGCATTCTTCGACTCCGATCACGCCAAAGAAGCCCGGAGAAGAAGAGAAGTCCAGTCGATACGTAGATCGTCGAAGCACCGGAGAAGTAGCCCACGTCGTTCGAAGAAGAAGATCGAGTTGACGCCAAAGCTAAAGCCAACGCAAGAAGCCAAAGCAAAGCCCCAGTAAAGCCCGCGCCAAAGCAACGCAAGTGCCAAAGCCAAGCGACTACGCCGGCCACGAGCAAAAGCACCGCACGTTCTAGCCGATACGACGCGAAGTCCGGAAGAACGAAAGCATTGCAAGTCTCTCCCAGCTACATCCAAGTGCAAGCGCCGAAGCAAAGCAAAAGCCAGAGCCATGCCGGAGCCAAGCCAAAGCCAAAAAGCCAAAGCCAAAGCCAACGCCAAAAGCTCGATCGACACCGCGAACCGACGATCAAGGACACTGAGGTCAAGCGAGGAACGAGGAAGACGCGAAGACCGAGGAACGAAGCCGAAAACCCCCTAGCCGAGAAAGCGCGAAGCACGGAAGGGACAAAGCAACGGTGGACATTCCTTAGCCTCTCCAAAACCTTCTCCCTGTAAAACCCCTGTCCTGGGCAGCCCCTTCAGCGCTCTCGCACGAACACCACGTGGAGACGCGGATCAAAGGGATCCCCCAGAAGATCTTTCCCACAATCCCCTGATCAAAACTCGCCGCAACCCGGACTCGCTACACCCGAGCAACCCGGGTCCCGGCCACAATTGTAATCTCATGTGATTCGCAATAAAGACGACCCGCGCTTTTTTCTGCGTCCACAGGCATAACTTGGATGCCATGCATATCGAGAAAAATATGTGTGACAACATTATAGGAACACTGCTAAATCTCGACGGTAAGACGAAGGATAATCTTAAATCTCGTCTCGATCTTAAGGAGTTGGGCATCCGAAAATCACTTCATCCCCAAGAGATTGGGGATAAGTATGTGTTGCCAGTTGCATGCTACACCATGAGCTCACAGCAAAAGGAAGCCTTATGTGCATTCCTACGGTCTATGAAAATGCCAGACGGTTATTCTTCGAATATCGCACGATGCGTGCAAGAGAACGGCCGGAAGTTGTCTGGATTAAAGAGCCACGATTGTCATGTTCTTATGCAGCGATTGTTATCTCTTGCTATACGTGGGAATTTAACCGAACAGGTGTCCGGTCCGTTAATTGAGCTCAGCACTTTTTTCAGACAGTTGTGCTCGAAGGTACTTAGAGTGGACCAACTTGAACAGATGGAGAGGGATATTGCACTCACATTGTGCAAGCTAGAGATGATATTTCCACCTTCCTTCTTTGATGTCATGGTGCATTTGACCATTCACTTGGCAAATGAGGCCAAACTCGGCGGCCCAGTTCATTACCGCTGGATGTATTTTATCGAGAGGTAATCGTCTCGTCTCATTCGCACAATGTATTTGATCGTTCTTGATATATTCATCCAAATATTTTTTTCTCAAATTAGGTACTTGCGAACATTGAAATCATATATTCGTAATAAAAGTCGTCCGGAGGGATCAATTGCTGAACGATACCTAGCAGAAGAATGTCTAACATTCTGCTCAAGATACCTACATGGTATAGACACGCGATTCAATCAACTTGAGCGGAACTATGACGGTGGTCCAATAGACTTCGATGGGGGTCTGTCTATATTTGTCGAAATGGGTAGACCTGTAGGAGGAGGCAAAACCCGTCGATTGTCTGTAGATGAGATTCAACAGGCACATATATATGTGTTGCGCCAATGTGATGAAGTGTGGTCATTCATTGAGTAAGCATTTTACGATCATTTACTCATTCTTTCAGTCCATTCATTAAGTATATGTGTTAATTATAATATAATTCATAACCTGTAAAACAGGAAGCATAAAGCCATCATTAATAATCGGGGTACTCGAACTGCTCCCCAAATTCATGATCATGAATTCCCATCGTGGTTCGAGAAACACGTAAGTATTCACATCATTACTGAATTTCATTGATATCCATTACCGAACAATAATTATGTATTCATATCATGAATGTCATGTGGTTATTATAGGCACAAGAGCTGCACGACAATCACGATCCGGTGATGAATGAGGATCTCTGGCGCTTATCTTGTAGTCCTTTGCAAGACGCAATATCGTACGATGGTTATATCGTAAACGGTAATAGATTTCGGACGAAAGATAGTGAAAAATCACGAAGAGCCCAAAATAGTGGGGTTGTCGTCAACGGTGACCAAGAAGAATTAGAAAATATCGACTTCTACGGCGTTCTCAACGAGATTCTCGAGATTAAATTCCTTGGCCAAAATCGGATCGTATTATTCAAAAGCAATTGGTATGATGTTAATAATCGCGGGACTGGTTATAATGTCGACAAATACGGTTTTATCAGCATCAACACTGGAAAGAGATTGAATACCTAATATGAAGATCCATTCATTCTTGCCTCTCAAGCGCAACAGATATTTTATGCACCGGATAATACCTCTCCAGGTTGGCAAATTATAGCCAGGTCACCACCCTGAGATTTTTATGACATGAGAGAAAGGATGCGGGGGTCGTCGATGATGATTTGGATGCATACCAGAATGATGAGATAATCATTGTCGACGCAGTGCACGACGAAAATGAAGATGTCGACAATATAAACTGGACAGCGAATGCAGATCAAATGATAGAAGAGGGATGCAATGAGAGTAATAGAGATGAGACAGAAAATGACTAGACCGTATGTAAATCAAATTGTTTCATATTTAAATCAAATTATTTTATATATAAATCATATTGTTTCATATGTATATCATATTAATTTATACTGTTTCATATGTAAATCATACCGTTTCATATGTAAATCAAACTGTTTCATATTGTTTCATAAATCATACTGTTTTATCTGTAAATCAAACTGTTTCATATTGTTTCATATGTAAATCTTACTGTTTCATATGTAAATTAAACTGTTTCAGATGGCATCACGGTCATATGTTCATAGAGGCAGGGGTGGGGTAGCTCGGAGCGCTCCGGCTACCACCCCAGGGTCCGAGACTGAGCCGTCCGGATCTGGTAGTGCTGTTCCTCTCTCCACACCAGCTCCTGATGTGGTCGCAGCCTCCGAAGCTTCGAGCAGTGCTCAGCACTCGGCTACAGCGTCTACGCCCACAGGTAATGTTTAGATCTAAAGTTTTATACATGTTGTAAATACTTCTTCAGTACTGATGTATATTTTATTTGCAGGGTCGAGGATCACCAGGCACGTAGGCGACCGGGGCGTGACGACGGCCCGACGCTTATCGGCCTTACGCGACCGCTTTCCTTACAGTGGAGCGGCAGGACCTTTGTGGGCGAGCACGCTTCTGACGCCGCCACGTGGGTCGGTATTATAGTACGGGAGGAGAGGAATGCCCCGATTATGGGGTTAAGGGGGTGGAAGAACATTGATGTATCCTATAAGGAGAGGATGTATCAGCAGTTTTTGGTACGTTAGTTTCATTAAAGCATTTTAGAATAATATCATACTTCTTTATAATTTGATTTGATAAAATGACTTGTTTCTAAATTGATTTTACAAGAGAAATTTAAATGGGAGAACATGGAAACCGACACCCATCGGGAGGACTTGTGGAAGATGATGGGTGAGCGGTACAGGGATTACCGTCACGAGCTCTACCAGCTCTACGGTTACTTGGTCGGCCAGCCGGCTGAGGAGGTACAGGCTGCGGCCGGGATAAGAGACGCGCCACCGCTACACGTTTTACAGTTTTTGGTCGCTCACTGGGCCACCCCTAGCTTTCAAGTATAATTATAATTTTGTTGATTCGTACTTGTTTTAATGTTATACTAAAAATTTGTATTGATGTTTCAAAATTTAATCGATTGACACAGGCGAAATCTGCTATAGGCAAGCAGAATAGAAGTGCCTCGACGACACCTGCTCCAGTGAAGGGGAGGACCTCCATGCCCCAGCTTGCCCAGCAGCTGGTAAATGATACAAATATTATTATTATTTAAAGCTCTATACATGTTATATTAACTCATCTATTTATTTTATATGTCCAACAGACACAGTCCTTGGGCCACGAGCCTAATAGGATTGGCCTTTTTGAGGCCTCTGGGAGGCGGCGTATCGATGGGGCATTTCTAGAGGACAGGGTTGCCTCGCAAGTGGTAAGTAATTAAATTACTGGTAATATATTCTTATACATATGCCATAAAATATCATTGAATATCATTGGTTGTTTTTATATAGGAGAGGATGCGACTTCTGGTGACCCCGTCGGGCGAGGCCGGCTCCTCCTCCAGCTCAATATCTGTCGACTCAGCGATGGATACTGTGCTGAGACCTGCCACGCACGGCCGTGTCCTCTGTACGGGCCTTGGAGTCACGCCCTCCTCCTACTTTGGACAAGAGGGTATGCGCTCGAGGGCACGGGACACCCAGACCGGTGCTATCACTCAGCTGCAGTCTGTGCTAGATGCGGAGCGAGGGCAGAGGCAGGCCCTCGAGTAGAGGATTGAGGCAGAGCGAGAGCAGAGGCAGGCCCTCGAGCAGAGGGTTGAGGCGGAGAAGAAGGACCTCGATGAGGAAAGAGAAGCTCGTAGGGAACTGGAGCGTAAATTTTATGAATTCATAAGCCGGTCTAGCGGTGGCTCATTCTCATGATCAGGTACTTACTAATCTTTATAATATTAGCAAAAAATATGAATCTTACTAATTTGAGTTTAGATCATATTATCACACTTATGATTTTCCAACAGTTAGACTCTAAATCGGTGAATCGGATCGTAAATTGTTCAAATATCCAATTAGAACCCGCTCGCAAGTCTGAAATACGGAATAATTCCAAGTTCGAATTATCGGATACCGATCCGATGATGATCCGATCGAATCCAAACCTATTTCATATCCGAAACATGCTAACTTATGATTTTCCAACACTTAGACTCTAAATCGGTGAATCGGATCGTAAATTGTTCAAATATCCGATTAGAACCCGCTCGCAAGTCCGAAATACGGAATAATTCCAACTTGGAATTATCGGATGCCGATCCGATGACGATCCGATCGAATCCAAACCTATTTCATATCTGAAACACGCTAACTCATGATTTTCCAACACTTAGACTCTAAATCGGTGAATCGGATCGTAAATTGTTCAAATATCCGATTAGAACCCGCTCGCAAGTCCGAAATATGGAATAATTCCAACTTGGAATTATCGGATGCCGATCCGATGATGATCCGATCGAATCCAAACCTATTTCATATCCGAAAAACGCTAACTTATGATTTTTCAACACATTGACTCTAAATCGGTGAATCGGAGCGTAAATTGGTCAAATATCTGATTAGAACCCGCTCGCAAGTCCGAAATACGGAATAATTCCAACTTGGAATTATCGGATGCCGATCCGATGACGATCCGATCGAATCCAAACCTATTTTATATCTGAAACACGCTAACTTATGATTTTCCAGCACTTAGACTCTAAATCGGTGAATCGGATCGTAAATTGTTCAAATATCCGATTAGAACCCGCTCGCAAGTCCGAAATACGGAATAATTCCAACTTCGAATTATCGGATGCCGATCCGATGACGATCCGATCGAATCCAAACCTATTTCATATCCGAAACACGATAACTTATGATTTTTCAACACTTCGACTCTAAATCGGTGAATCGGAGCGTAAATTGGTCAAATATCCAATTAGAACTCGCTCGCAAGTCCGAAATACGGAATAATTCCAAGTTCGAATTATCGGATGTCGATCCGATCGAATCCAAACCTATTTCAAATCCGAAACATGCTAACTTATGATTTTCCAGCACTTAGACTCTAAATCGGTGAATCGGATCGTAAATTGCTCAAATATCCAATTAGAACCCGCCCGCAAGTCCGAAATACGGAATAATTCCAAGTTCGAATTATCGGATGCCGATCTGATGATGATCCGATCGAATCCAAACCTATTTCAAATCCGAAACACACTAATTTATGATTTTCCAGCACTTAGACTCTAAATCGGTGAATCAGATCGTAAATTGCTCAAATATCCAATTAGAACCCGCTCGCAAGTCCGAAATACGGAATAATTCCAAGTTCGAATTATCGGATGCCGATCCGATAACGATCGGATCGAATCCAAACCTATTTCATATCCGAAACACGCTAACTTATGATTTTCCAACACTTAGACTCTAAATCGGTGAATCGGAGCGTAAATTGGTCAAATATCCAATTAGAACCCGCTCGCAAGTCCGAAATACGGAATAATTCCAAGTTTGAATTATCGGATGCCGATCCGATGACGATCCGATCTAATACAAACCTATTTCAAATCCAAAACATGCTAACTTATGATTTTCCAGCACGTAGACTCTAAATCGGTGAATCGGATCGTAAATTTCACAAATATCCAATTAGAACCCGCTCGCAAGTCCGAAATACAAAATAATTCCAACTTGGAATTATCGGATGCCAATCCGATGACGATCCGATTGAATCCAAACCTATTTCATATCTGAAACACGCTAACTTATGATTTTCCAACACTTAGACTCTAAATCGGTGAATCAGATCGTAAATTGTTCAAATATCCGATTAGAACCCGCTCGCAAGTCCGAAATACGGAATAATTCCAACTTGGAATTATCGGATGCCGATCCGATGATGATCCGATCGAATCCAAACCTATTTCATATCCGAAACACGCTAACTTATGATTTTTCAACACTTCGACTCTAAATCGGTGAATCAGAGCGTAAATTGGTCAAATATCCAATTAGAACTCGCTCGCAAGTCCGAAATACGGAATAATTCCAACTTCGAATTATCGGATGCCGATCCGATGACGATCCGATCGAATCCAAACCTATTTCAAATCCGAAACACGCTAACTAATGATTTTCCAACACTTAGACTCTAAATCGGTGAATCGGAGCGTAAATTGGTCAAATATATATCCAATTAGAACCCGCTCACAAGTCCGAAATACGGAATAATTCCAACTTCGAATTATCGGATGCCGATCCGATGACGATCCGATCGAATCCAAACCTATTTCAAATCCGAAACACGCTAACTTAAGATTTTCCAACACTTAGACTCTAAATCGGTGAATCGGATCGTAAATTGCTCAAATATCCAATTAGAACCCGCTCGCAAGTCCGAAATACGGAATAATTCCAAGTTTGAATTATCGGATGCCGATCCGATGATGATCCGATCGAATCCAAACCTATTTCAAATCCGAAACACTCTAACTTATGATTTTCCAGCACTTAGACTCTAAATCGGTGAATCGGATCGTAAATTGCTCAAATATCCAATTAGAACCCGCTCGCAAGTCCGAAATACGGAATAATTCCAAGTTCAAATTAACGGATGCCGATCCGATAACGATCGGATTGAATCCAAACCTATTTCATATCCGAAACACGCTAACTTATGATTTTCCAACACTTAGACTCTAAATCTGTAAATCGGAGCGTAAATTGCTCAAATATCCAATTAGAACCCGCTCGCAAGTCCGAAATACGGAATAATTCAAAGTTCGAATTATCGGATGCCGATCCGATGACGATCGGATCGAATCCAAACCTATTTCATATCCGAAACACGCTAACTTATGATTTTCCAACACTTAGACTTTAAATCGGTGAATCGGATCGTAAATTGGTCAAATATCCAATTAGAACCAGCTCGCAAGTCCAAAATACGGAATAATTCTAAGTTCGAATTATCGGATGCCGATCCGATGACGATCGGATCGAATCCAAACCTATTTCATATCCGAAACACGCTAACTTATGATTTTCCAACACTTAGACTCTAAATCAGTGAATCGGAGCGTAAATTGGTCAAATATATATCCAATTAGAACTCGCTAGCAAGTCCGAAATACGGAATAATTCCAAGTTCGAATTATCGGATGTCGATCCGATGACGATTGGATCGAATCCAAACCTATTTCATATCCGAAACACGCTAACTTATGATTTTCTAACACTTATACTCTAAATCGGTGAATCGGAGCGTAAATTGGTCAAATATCCAATTAAAACCCGCTCGCAAGTCCAAAATACGGAATAATTCCAACTTTGAATTATCGGATGCCGATCCGATGACAATCGGATCGAATCCAAACCTATTTCATATCCGAAACACGCTAACTTATGATTTTCCAACACTTAGACTCTAAATCGGTGAATCGGATCGTAAATTGGTCAAATATCCAATTAGAACTCGCTCGCAAGTCCGAAATACGGAATAATTCCAAGTTCGAATTATCGGATGCCGATCCGATGACGATCGGATCGAATCCAAACCTATTTCATATCCGAAACACGCTAACTTATGATTTTCCAACACTTAGACTGTAAATCGGTGAATCGGAGCGTAAATTGATCAAATATCCAATTAGAACTCGCTCGCAAGTCCGAAATACGGAATAATTCCAACTTCGAATTATCGGATGCCGATCCGATCGAATCCAAACCTATTTCAAAACCGAAACACGCTAACTTACGATTTTTTAACGCTTAGACTCAGTTATAGAGATAAACCATTTTTTTAACAAATAAATGTTAATTGCAGGAGCAGGGCGGCGTCAGGGGATCGATGAGAGCACCAGCATTGGTGGCGGGCGGGGGTGGTTGAGATAGGGCATCTCTCAGTTTTGGATTTTGTAAATATTATTTTATAATATGTAGTTGTTATTTGATAATTTGCTGTAATTTTTTATCAATTTAGGTAATATTTTAAAATTTGCGGTAATATTTTATAAATTGTGGTAATATTTGATAAATTGTGGTAATATATTGTGGTATTGTTGTAAATCACAGGAATTAAATAACATTATTTAGGTAAATTTATTATAAAAAAAAACATACTTATTACCGACGGAAATTAATTATTCTGTCGGTACTAAAGTTTTTATTTATTTTTAAATTATAAATAAGTTGCCGACGGAATATAATATCCGTCGGTAATATATATATTATTGCCGTCTGGACATATATAGTCGTCGGTAATATATATATTATTACCGACCAGAAATATATATCCGTCGGTAATATATAAAGTATTACCGACAGGTTATATTATAACCGTCGGTAAAAGTCTTATATATTACCGACGGACTATTATGTATCGTTGGGAATAATATATTATATTAATTTTTAATTATTTAAATCTTACCGACGGCTTTAATATTACCGTCGGTATTAATTATTATTACCGACGGTAATTTTTGGTCTGTCGTATTGTTTTCCCCGACACCTTTTTTCCCGACAGCTGGCGACGGAAATATCTTCCGTCGCTATAAAATATTACCGACGGAATGTTAATATTACTGACGGATATTGTGTGTCAGTAATAACTGTTTTTTTTGTAGTGAAGGATACTGCTATAATAAACCCAAGTGGACAACCAGAACTCCAATGGAAGTACAAAAGAATGAAGCATCATAATGAATCTGGTAAACTGACCTGAGTGAGCAGAGAGTCATCAGTTAGAAGCCTCAGATCATCCTTAGTGTTGCCATTTTCAGTTAGCAGACTCACCTGCCATGGATATTAGCAAGGAGAATGTGGTTCATATGATAACAAACAATGCATCAAATTATATACCTGAAATTGAGAATAAGTTTATTGAACTTTCGATAAAGAAATGCAGAAAATGCCTATAGTGCCTCTACAACAAAAGGGTATGTGTTGCATATGATGAAAACTTTCACTAGTTTAATAGAGCCTTTGACCTGGGACAACTCGCTTGCAAAAAGTTAAATTCTTGCTGACAGCCTTAGAAGCAATCCTTACCAAATATACTAAAAAGGCATTCTTTATTTTGGCTGATGATATTCAAGGCCCTTTCGTTAGAGATCAAGTAGTCAGATGGAGTATACCTATAAGAAAAAATGCTAGAAGCAGTCAGATAGAGTATACCTATAAGAATCAATGATCCAAATATTCCACAATATTTAGGATGGATGTTAATTACCTGACAGGCAATTATAAGGCTCCTAGAAACCATCATCTAACCGATGAGAGGTGGGATATCATTTCGTACCCAGTCTATATCATCATCACGATCCAACATAGAAGAAGTAAACTGAATAGGGATATTGCCATTATCATCCTGCTGATAAGGCTCATCATCTTGTTGGGACTCTATATCGATGACAGGCATGTTGTAATAGTTCCGTGGCTGCGTCTTTACTACAACATGCCATTTGGGATATTTAATTTGTTTTATATAGAATACCTGCATAGCCTGCGATGCTAATACATATGGTTGGTCACCATATGCAGTGCGTGTAACATTTACGCTTTCCATTCCCATTTTTTGCTTGTATCCGTTCCGACGATTCTCGACATCAAACCATTTGCACTTGAATAACACAACCCGCATACTAGAATAACACACCTCCAAAATTTGTTGAAGGACACCATAAAATATTTTTGTATTACTGGTGGCATCATCTCCCTTAACCTGAACACCGTAGTTTTGCGTTTTTCTACACAATTGAGATGCTTCTGTTGAAAATCTATAACCATTTACATTGTAGGTATTATAAATTTTCGCTTCACGATGAGGGCCCTTTGCAAGTAATTTGATTTCGTCACTTACGTCTGATTTCTCTACCTGTTTCAGATTATGATTAATTAATATATATCATATAAGTATTAGGAAGCTTATTATAGTTTTAATGAAGTTAATATGAATATTTACCATCTCTTTAAACCATTCAGCAAATTTGTTCATGTGCTCCCGCTCAATGTTATTCACACCAGATCTCGTAATCTCCTCTACGTGCTGACTATAAACATAAAACATAGTGCTCAGGCATTTAGATGAATTAAGAATATTATTTAATGCAGTATGCTCAGTTTTTAAACAAAACTTACTCAATATATGGAAAGAGTTCCATGCAATTCTGTAGCACATAGAAGTGAGCCTGATTTATTTCAGCATTGGTAAGGAAGTACGTGCGGCCTCCTGCTATCGGACGACCGGTGGAGAAAAAAATAGACAAGGTTGCTTCAGGGTGTATCTGACCTCCATCAAAATTCCTTTCTGGCCGATTGAATCGGGTCTCGATACCACTAAGATACCTTGAACAGAATATTAAATATTCTTCCGCGATATACCCTTCGGCAATAGATCCTTCTGGATGAGCCTTATTCCGTACGTATGACTTGAGTGTACGTAAATACCTGATAAATAAATACTTAAATTATTTACGTCCAATATATAACGGTAAAAAAAAAAACTAACGATGATTGCGTAAATATATAGATTTATTAAATGACTCACCTCTCAATAAAATACATCCATCTGTATTGAACTGGTCATCAAGCTTAGCCTCTGCTGCTAGATGAATAGGAAGGTGCATCATAATAACGAATAATGCTGGCAGAAATATTCTCTTGAGCTTGCAAAGAGTCAGAGCTATTTGGTTCTCAAGTTTTTCGAGGATGTCTAACCGCAATGCTTTCGAGCATAACTCCTTAAAGAAAATGCAAAGTTCAATTATGGCTTCATATATGTTTTCTGGCATGAGGTCAAGTACTGCAATAGGCATGAGTTGTTGTAATAGCACATGACAATCATGACTCTTTAGACCCGAAACCTTCCGTTCATCAAACTTGACAGAACGGGATATGTTTGATGAATAGCCGTCCGAAAATCTTATGTCCATGACAAACTGACAAAAGGCACGCTTCTCCTTTGCATTCATCGTATAGCATGCAGCTGCCACTTTATACACATCCCCAGATTTTATTGGGTGCAGATTTTTCCTAACGCCCATATCTTCCAGTTGAAACGAGCGTTTAAATTATTCTTTGTTTTATCTGCTATGTTCCTCAGTGTTCCGAGGATAATTTCACACACATTCTTCTCTATATGCATAACGTCGAGGTTGTGCCGCAACAAATTGGTGCTCCAATATGGCAATTCGAAAAAAATACTTTTCTTCGTCCACCCTAAGTATTTTTCTCTAGATGTCCCTTTCCTTTTCTTCCCTGGTATTTTTCCGAATGTCACATGCGGAAGGTGCTGTAACTGCTGCAATACATCGATACCAAACAACTTTTTCGGTGGAGGTCTTCTATCTGGATTGCCGTCAAATGATTTTTTCAACAAGCGCCACCTATGATTAATTGGTAGGAATCTACGATGACCCAAGTAACATTGTTTTCTACTACTTTTTAGTTGTCGTGATGTAGTTTCCTCGTTACATACCGGGCAAGCCATCTTACCCTTGGTGCTCCATCCGGATAGATTACCATATGCTGGGAAGTCATTAATTGTCCACATCAAAGCGGCACGCAATCGAAAGTTGTTCCCAGTGTATGCATCATATGTTTCAATGCCGATTTCCCACATATCCTTCAGCTCCTCAACTAAAGGCTGCATATATACATCAATTTCATTTTCAGGAGCACGAGGACCAGGAATAATCATAGATAATATAAAATTAGTCTGTTTCATGCACACCCACGGTGGTAAATTATAAGGAATGAGGACGACCGACCATGTGCTGTAAGAAACACTCATGTTCCCAAATGGATTCATCCCGTCACTTGCTAGACCAAGTCTAACGTTTCTTGAATCAGAAGCAAACTGCTCATGAAGTTGATCAAAATTCTTCTATGCCTCTGAGTCTGCTGGATGCCTCATTACACCATCATCAACACGTTGTTCCTGATGCTATCGCATATCTTCAGCTGTCTTTTCTGACATAAATAGTCGTTGCAGTCTCGGTTTCAATAGAAAATAATGTAGGGAGTTGTCTGCGATTTTTTTACCATTCTCTTTCCATCTGCATTGACCACATGTTGGACAATGGGTCTTTGAGGCATTATCCTTCCAGTATAGTATGCAATCATTTTTGCATGCATCAATTTTAATGTAATCAAGGCCAAGGTCACGGATAATCTTCTGACACTGGTTGTAATCAGAAGGCAGTGTGTGACCATCAGGAAGAGCATCGGTAAGCAGCTCAAGCAGCATCTTAAAGGATTTAATGCTCCAACCATTTAGACATTTTATGTGTAGTAGTTTAACGATGAATAACAATGTCGTGAATTTATTACAACCAGGGTATAGCTTCTGAGATGCATTATTAAGAGTTCTTGTATACCTATCTGTATCCGCATCAATCCAATTTTCACCATGTACAGCGGGTTCATCGTCCATGTCATCTTCAAATATACTTGGCAATCCTAAGGCAGCATCTATTAACCCATGCATATCATCTATTTCTGTTTCAGTTTCAGTAGATGTTTGAGGTGGAACATCAGTTTCCTCTGGCATCTTCCATGTTCTATAACCTGATTCTATACCAAATTGAAATAAATCAGCAATTATATCATCCCGTGATTGATATTGGACAGTTCTGTGGCGTTTACAAGGACAACGAATCATATCCCTAAGTGTTTCTCTGCTAAATAGATAGTTGACAAAATGATTAACCCCATTCCTATAATCCGCACTGGCTTTATTACTGTCAACCCAACTCATATCCATAGTGTAAGGTACATTCAATTAAAATGTAAAGATTAATAACAATTAGAGATAGAACCATGAGCGATACATCAGTTGACGTTTAAACAGGGAAAATAGCAAAAGACAAATTAATGTAAACTGCAAAATTACAAGGCCGAAGAAATCAAGTAACAACAAAATTCAAACATTAATTCAATGATTCAGTGCAGTAAGAATCATGCTGAGTCAATGTAAGTCCCCCAAAAACGTTATACGGAAAATAACTACTAAAATCCTTGATGCACTGATTCTGGGTATGGAACAAGGGAGCCTTATCATTCAAACAAGTCAATTGGACAAGTGGGCAGCAGCATTAAATGCCCGATCAGGGGAAGCAGAGTAGTGTTCTTGAGCTACAGGGATGCCTCCAGCCAGGTATTGAAACCACTGTATTACGTATTTATTATTTTACATATATTGTTATCATAATATCAGTCTTCATTATCATTTTTGTTTAATCCTAAAACCATTTGAAACAAACCAGGACTACTAATGGGGGTGTTAGGCATGAACTTCATCCAGAAGAGGGTAATCCCGTCAATTACTACTTCCAATGTAATTCGATGGTTCAACGTTCCGGTTAGCATAAAAACAAATGGAGTGATAAATTATCGTTCCCAAGTCCTTCATTCCACCGGAACAAATAGTATCCGTTGAGTTGAAATATGAAACAACGGATAGAAACGGACCGGTCCGGAACAATGCCAAACACCCCCTAAAATGTCATAGAAGTTCAACATGCTACTTTGCCATCATTTACCAGATTTGAATGAAAACAGGGCTATGTGAATCACATGGTCAAGGCCGTGCATGGCAGCTATTCATTATCCCTTACCATGCGGTGCTCCTAATTGTGCCAATATCCAATTGTTAATTTGCTTACCATGGGTCAGAAGATGAAAACACATGATATCGACTAGTGTGGTGAGGGCTTTGTGGCACATGATATCGACTAGCATGTTGTTTTCTGAACAAAGTTATATTTGTTTGAACTTGGATTTGACTCTACCTGCATGGCTACATGTATAAGGGTGTCATGGTATCTTAAGGTGCCCCCCCTCCCTACAAATTGTGGTAGGAGCAGTATGCTATCATACAAGTCCCACGAAAACTGGAGAAATGGATCATCCTCTCCACGTTGGACCCACTGTCTCACTCAAAGGCTGGCATGACACATCTCCAGGGTTTAAACTTTTAAGGACAAAAAAAAAGGACTAGTACTGGCTAGCGTATAGGGAATCGTAAGCAGAAGCCAATAAGGTATATTATGAAGATGTTAAAAGTTTAGCACTGAAACTGATTTTAAAAGTAAGCAGAAGCCAATACATACAAGGTAAGCAGAAGATGTTAAAAGTTTAGCAGAAGATGTTAAAAGTTTAGCACTTAAAAGTTTAGCACTGAAGATGTTAAAAGTAAGCTGAAGCCAATACATACAAGGTCAACAGATTTCGCCTTTAAACAAAGTTTAGCAATGAAACTGTTGAAAGGGACTGTATGCCCATTTATGAAATCCAAGAGCTGTAACCAATTAAGGATGTGTTTACATTAGAATTCATTATCATGTAGTATCTCCTTGAGGCCCAATGTACTTGTTACTCTTTGTATTCATTGCACATCTTCATTCAAAAAATGTGCTGTCCTCTCAAAGACCTCGACTAGTGTAGCCATGTTGGAAATACTAGATCAACTAGTTCAATCACGAAAGAGTTTGAGTCCGGACCAACCTCACTCTTTTTCTGTGAAAATTCAAACCTTATTCGACTTGACACATGCAGAGGAGAACTCTGCAATGAAATATGTAGAAATTAAAGGGGTATTTATAGTTGGTTTTTTATTAGATCGATGTGCATACATGCACAAGATGATCATCCTAACTTGCTGAAGTAAATTCTGGAAGCAAAACGCCATAAACATGTTGATCAGAGAATAAAACTGTCCTCTTGAATATAAAATATTTGTGTATGCCTCAAGTTTAATATTACCACTTATCAACAACAGAATATGAAATAAAAGACAAGTTGAAACATGAAGCCTCTCTCCATCTTATTTGATTATGAATCCTAATTCATTAGAAATCCATGCCCAAAGCCAAGTTCCTAGTGAGGGAAATAATTTGGGACGTCTAACAACAAGCTGTCACATTAAGAAGGGTAAAATTAAAGGAGGAATTGAAACAAAATATAATCTAAAATCCCAACACATGAGGGAAAATATGAAGCTTCATGCATATAGGATCTCAACTCCAAATACGTATCGAGATGTTGAAAGATCTGTCTAACAAAAAAGAAAGCAGAATAATACCTCAAATGGAAAAATGGGAAAGAGATCGATGGGGCAGGAGAGGGATCGGCAGCGAGAGGGATCAGCAGTACGATCGACACAATAAGGTCAGCAGGCCGGAGAGGGTAAGCAGTACGATCGGCAGCCGCGGCCGGTGTTCTGGACCTAGGGCAAACCTCGAGACGATCATGGGCTAGGGGAGGATCGCGCGCGAATGCAGAAAGAACAAATTTGCAGCAAATTCGCGCGCGCGGGTGGTTAATCCAGATAAGGCAACAGATCTTGCAAGATCTGGCTTGCTTGATTTGCGGCAGACTCCATCTGGCCGACGAATTCAACCTCCAATTGAGGCGGGACGTACCTGGCCACCGGAATACCTCCTTCAGTTGCGGCGGAGCGATGATGGCCGCCGAAATCCAGCTCCAATTCAGGCCGATTGAAGCTCGTCGCCGGAATCCCTCCTTCATTTGCGGCGGATCGATGCTGGCCGCCGAATTTCACCTCCAATTGAGGCGGGACGAACTTGGCCGCCGGAATCCCTCCTTCAATTACGGCGGAACGATGATGGCCGCCGAAATCCAGCTCCAATTCAGGCCGATTGAAGCTCGCTGCCGGAATCCCACCCTCAAATGCGGCAGAGACGAGACGGCCGCCGGTTCCGCCGCCGTATATAGGGGCTTCTGTTGTAGTGTATATCATTCGGAAATTTTTTATCTCGAGGTGAAACTCACATCTTTCATTAGGGTGGAGCTTGGGCAGGTACATCCCAAACCCAATCCGCAGAATCGACAAGTATGGACAAGACTGGTTAAAAACTTGAACGGATTTGGACAAAAAAATTGTCAGAAAAGTAATGCAAAATGCAACTTGATCCATTCCCACCATTTTGTGAGAAATGGAGGCCATTTTGGAAAAAACCTCATTATAGATTTGATGAACCAAGGTTGCAATTTCAAAGATGATTTTGTTGAATACACAAATGTACTACTAGCAAAAATTATGCATAACTTTAGTTATTAAAGTTTGAACACAAGATTCAACATAGATTTAGTATGCTTCATTTTCAATTAAATGGTTTTGATCCCCTAATTTTATTGTATTTTCGCTGATCTATATATATTTCACAAGCATTTCTAATTGGGCAACCCGACCAGCCTGTCTAATTTTTTTTATAAATTGGTCAACTTGAGCAATCCGAATGGGTAAGCACGGGTTTGACTTTCATGCGTTTCATGAGTTCCACGGGCAAAACGAGTTGAGTATGTATGTCGGGTTGGGCATGGGCGCGGCAGACACGTCAACCCGTCCAAGCTAAGTCTCACCCCTATCTATCATCATCATTAATTATGAGGTGTATTATATTATTTCTATAATCCCGTGAACATGACATCAACGGTCTGGATTCGCACGCGCAGACAAGACACAACGGCCTTGAGGAAAAGTTCGATCCATAGTGTCCATACCATGAGTCGAACAAAGAACCACTCCAACACGGGAGAGAGGAGGTACCACCATGCCGAGAGCCCATTGGTATAGGTACATAAATGGGAATGCCTCATAATGGCGGGATATATGACCTCTTATAGATCGACTATAGAGAGGACTCCTTCTACGTAGTCTCACGCTTAATATTAACCACCCATCACGATCAAGAGCATGGGGGTCTTCTCTACGCCAATATGATTGCAACGTTTGGGATAATGACATCATTAATATTTATAATCAAAAGATAATTACAATCAGCCATACAGACAATGATTCATTTGGAATGCCATGATAAGTACGTTATTATTAGGATAATCCACAGGATCAAGAGCTGTCTTATATGGTTGATACATTCGATCTTCACCATGCATGCCGGTTAATTTCTCCGCCCATCCACAGACCTAAAAAGAAGCGCAAGAGGATGATGATGCTCTCCCCACTCCTCCGTCTCGTCACCCTGCTTTCCCTTCACCTCTGCGCCGCGGTCACCGCCCAAAAGATCGGCTCTGGGTACCGCTTGGTCTCCCTTGAACAGAACCCCCCCAGTGGCGGAGGGGGGCTAATAGGGCAGCTGCAAGTGAAGCACCTACGGCCCTGATATCCCCCACCTGAGGCTCTTTGTCAAGTAAGGGAAGATCGATGACGGGGAAAGGGGATTACACTTTTCTTCTTCTTCTTCACTTTCTTCATGTTTTTTTAAGAAGAAACCCGTGTTTATTTGGATTTAATTTTGAATTAACAATGTGACTTAATTTGGGATTAATACTCTTTTCAGGCATGAAACCCCAGATCGTTTGAGAGTCCAAATAACCGATGCAGAGAAGGAGAGATGGGAGGTCCCATACAACCTGCTCCCACGGGAGCAAGCACCGCCGCTGGGGAGCTCCGGTACCGGGGCCGCACCCACTGGCCTCGCGGCTTCTTCACGGTACTCGGGGGACGAATTGGTCTTCAGCTACACATCGGACCCATTTGGGTTCGCGGTGACGAGGAGGTCCAACGGGCAGACCCTCTTCAATTCGACCGCCGGGGACGAGGGGCCCTACGGAAACATGGTCTTCAAGGACCAGTACCTGGAGATATCCACCCGGTTGCCGGAGAGCGCCGCGCTCTACGGGCTCGGCGAGAACACGCAGCCGGGCGGGATCAGGCTGCGGCCGAACGACCCCTACACCCTCTACACCACCGACATCTCCGCCGTCAACCTCAATGCCGACCTGTACGGGTCACACCCGGTTTACATGGACCTGAGGAACGCTGGGGGTGAGGTCTCTGCCCATGGGGTCCTGCTGCTCAACAGCAACGGGATGGATGTCTTCTACAGGGGGAGCTCCCTCACTTACAAGGTTATCGGCGGGGTGCTCGATTTCTACTTCTTTGCAGGGCCAACGCCGCTCGCGGTTGTGGATCAGTACACCTCTTTGATCGGCCGCCCTGCTCCGATGCCATACTGGGCTATGGGTAACTACTCTCCATCCTCCCCTTTGTTTTTCATTTATCCCCTAAAATTTTTCATTTATCAGTATTTGATGCAATGCTCTCTTGTGAGATGGTAGTTACGGAGGTACTGTGGGTGCCTGCTCTGTTTTTCTTTGTGGCTGTTTCCTCCGATGCCTCTTATATTTTTTTTTGCAAATTGACTCCTTACAGTAGTCTAATTACGTATTAACCCATGGGGAGCTAATATTTGCATATCAACCCTCCAAAACTAGGGGTGGCAATGGGTCGGGCCGGGTCGGGTTCGGGTCGGGTTGAGACATAGGTATAAAGGCAAAACACCCAACCCAAACCCGACCCATTTAATAAACAGGTCAAAAACTTAAACCCAAACCCAACCCGCCTAATAAAGGGGTTGACCCGACCCGTTTAATCCGTTTACTAAACGGGTCGGGTCGTGTCGGGTCAGGTTGGCTCGAGTTGGGTCAACAGAACCCATGTAAACCTGCATGCCGGGTTGGGTCAAGAGAAGTCGGATTGGGCCGGGTTTGATCGGGTTGGGTTGGGTCGGGTCGAGTCGGGTTGACAGAATCCATTTGGTAAACAGGTCAAGTCGGGTCAATCAGGTTATAAGTACAAACCCAAACACGACCCATTAAATAACTGGGTCAAAATGGGTCGACCCGTTTATAACCCGAACCCGTTTAAGCCAAACTCAAGCCCGCTAACTTCGGGTCGGGTTCGGGTCGGGTCAAGGATTGCCACCCCTATCCAAAACATATGAAGTTGTGCATAGTTACAACACTGTTGCTATCCGTAGGTCCGAAAAAGCATTTTACCCATGGTTAAAAGTTGACTTACCACCTATTTCAGCTAATTTCAGTCATTTTTTGTATGAATCCCATAACCCTAATTCCATTTTGATCTCCTCTCGATACTTGTCCAGCGCTCCACTTTTGTTCGATTGCCCTAGCTACATGCTTGTACAATAGGTCCGCTAGCCGTCCTCGTTTACATCTACCAGTCAACATGATTGTATTTCGAGTATATTCACCCTTTTGGGATGGTCGCGCCCAACTTTATATGTTTATGAGGATCCATACATAAATATAATGTTTTCAGTTGTTAAGGCGCAATTACACTAGTTCGCAGTGGTTGATTTGAAAAAAAAAAAAAAAAACTTATCATATGACCTGCCTTCTGCCTGTCATCCAACTAAAAAAACAATTTCACCCCTTATTATATTTTTCCCTCCATTTAATACTACAGCATATCAATTTTTTCTGAAGCAACTCAATTCTGCCTGAGAGGCGTTCAGACATGTCTTGTTGGTGCAAATCAATCAGCTGCAAAAGGACGGTTGTGATCTGGACACATCATTTTTTACAAGCAAAAGTTGTACAATTAACTGTCTGGCAGAATAGCATTTTTCTTTTTGCTTTTGTATGTAGAAGAAAGAAATTTGGTACGCTCTTTTTTTTTTTCTGCAAAAAAAATCTCTTATTTTTTATTTGGAGATTAGTATTAGCTCAAGAACTTGTCCTCTTTTTGAGCTTGTCGTTCATCGGGGTGGCTTAAGAACTCGTCCACTTTTTGAGCTCCTGGTGTCTCATTAGTGTGCTCTCCCGCACATGTTAGTTTCCGCAACAATTCTTGCGAGTTCTTGGCCGGTTGCTAATCTGTGGGCCGCAACAATTCTTGCGTGTGTTCCGCAACAATTCTTGCGTGTTCTTGGCGCAACAATTCTTGCGTGTTCAGCAACAATTTTGCATTTGCATTAGATGTGTGACCCCCGATGTGATTGGTATCGACTTTGCTACCGTAACTTAAACAGCCAGAAACCGACTGGTAGAGGTCAGGACTCGTACGATGTGGAATCAGCAGCACGATGTGCGTGCTGCCCACTATTGACGGAAGTACGCTCACACATTGTGCCTGGCTACTACCGGTCTGTTACTGGTCGTTTTTGTTACTAGAGCTGGCTCAAGTCCGATGTAAATCGGGCCCGGCCAACATGAGCCCGTGCTCGATTGAAATGTACTCAAACAGATGAATGACTATATGTTTAAAGCTTCAGTTTGAATGTCCAGTGAAATGCTATGCTTTACTAATATTTCGTTCCTTTTGCAGGATTCCACCAATGCCGGTGGGGTTACCGCAACCTCTCTGTGGTGGAAGGCGTTGTGGAGGGCTACAAGAAGGCCGAGATCCCGCTCGATGTGATCTGGAACGACGACGACCACATGGATGCAGCGAAGGACTTCACTCTCGACCCCGTCAACTACCCTCGCGCCAAGCTCCTTGCCTTCCTCGACAAGATACACTCTCGAGGCATGAAGTACATCGTGCTCATCGACCCCGGAATCGCCGTTAACTCCACCTACGGCGTGTATCAGAGGGGAATGGCCAAGGATGTGTTCATCAAGTACGATGGCGCACCGTACCTTGCTCAGGTCTGGCCTGGCCCCGTCTACTTCCCCGACTTCCTCAGCCCCAGAGGAGTTTCATGGTGGGTCGACGAGGTAGCTCGCTTCCACAAACTGGTGCCTGTCGATGGCCTCTGGATCGACATGAACGAACCTTCGAATTTTTGCTCGGGGAAGTGCGAGCTTCCGACGAACCATTCATGCCCGGATCCTACCTCGACGCAGCCTTGGAATTGTTGCCTAGATTGCAAGAACATAACGAGCACCAGATGGGACGAGCCGCCGTACAAGATTAACGCATCCGGGGCACACGTCCCCTTGGGCTACAAGACCATAGCCACCAGTGCAGTGCACTACAATGGGGTATTGGAGTACAATGCCCACAGCCTCTACGGATTCGCTCAAGCCATTGCTACCCACAAGGCTCTTCTCGGCCTCGAGGGGAAGCGCCCCTTCATCCTCTCTCGCTCCACCTTCGTGGGGTCAGGAGCTTACGCCGCCCACTGGACCGGTGACAACCAGGGGACGTGGGACAATCTGCGGTACTCCATATCGACGATGCTGAACTTCGGGATCTTCGGGATGCCGATGGTCGGCTCCGACATCTGCGGATTCTACCCGCAGCCCACCGAAGAGCTCTGCAACCGGTGGATCCAGCTCGGGGCCTTCTATCCCTTCTCGAGGGACCACGCCAACTTCTACTCACCGAGCCAAGAGCTCTACGTGTGGGATTCGGTCGCAAAGTCCGCCCGAAACGCATTGGGGATGCGATACAAGCTTCTCCCTCACCTCTACACCTTGAACTACGAGGCGCACACCAGCGGTGCCCCGATCGCGAGGCCCGTCTTCTTCTCGTTTCCGAACTTCACCGAGTCCTACGGTCTCAGCACCCAGTTCTTGCTGGGTAGCAGCATCATGGTGTCTCCGGTCCTCGAGGAGGCCGCTACATCCGTGACAGCGTTGTTCCCCCCAGGGACTTGGTACAACCTGTTCTACATGACGAAGGCCGTGGTGTCGACAGACGAGCGGAACGTGACGCTCGATGCTCCGCTGAACGAGATCAACGTCCACGTGTATCAGAACACGATACTACCGATGCAGCGAGGAGGATTGATCTCCAGGGAGGCGAGGGCGACGCCGTTCACCCTCGTGGTCACGTTCCCTTTCGGCGCCAGGCATGGAGAGGCGAGGGGGAGTGTGTTCGTCGACGACGATGAGCGTCCCGAGATGAAGCTTGTGGATGGCGAGGCGTCGCGCGTCGAGTTCTTCGCTAGGGTTTCCGGGAGTAAGGTGAAGGTGTGGTCGGAGGTCGAGATGGGGAGATTTAGTTTGGAGAAGGGGTTGCTGATTGAGAAGGTGACTGTGTTGGGGCTGAAGGGGAGTGCAGCAGGGCTTGGGGTGGAGGTAGCTGGAGAGCCTGTCTCAGATTTGTCCAGTGTTCACTCTAATGGGGCTTCTTCTGTGAGTGTGGATGAGTTGCAGGAGGGTGGAATTCAGAGGAGCAGTGTGATGGTGGAGATTGGAGGGCTAAGATTGCCCCTAGGGAAGAAGTTCTGCTTGACTTGGAACATGGGGAACAAGGGATGAGTGGCTTTGATTTAATTGTAATAATATCTTATAAAATATATCATTAATAATTAACCAAATGGTTTGGGCTAGACCCAGCAAGATGGTCGACATCTAACATGAGCCAAGCCCAGAATAAATGGGCTAGGTCTAACATTCTCCCACCTGGCCAGAATGCATCAAAAGATAAAAAATTCATGAACATATGAAAATTCATTATGTGATCACGAGTATATCCCGATTCAATCTTTGCTTTAGTCATAATGTTCGCAACTAACATCCGACCAAAGTGAGTCATGTCAGTAATATGTTATCTTGACCGACATACTCCATTACATGCACACCATTAGTAGTCTGTTAGATGTAACCCATAAGCGAGAAAAACACGTGTGTGTGTGTATATGAAGTCCAACAATTATGTCTCGTCAAGATGTTTTTTGTCATCATTAGTCCATTCATTCATTTACAACATATGGAAAAAAAATAAGAGAAGAAACATTTATTATGAGAAAAAAATTATTTATCAATAAATGAAGATCCATACTGACATTATTATACACGACCAAGACCCATACTATCAACATAACCCTTAAAGGTGTTCGGCGGTAAACCTTTTGTTAGTGGATTTGCTATTATAAGTTTTGTGCTTATGATATGTTTGATAGACACTCGTTTTTTACTTCTTCCTTAACGACAAAGTATTTCAATTCCATGTGTTTAGCACCATGAGAGTACTTGTTCTAGGAGAAGAAGATTGCTGCAGAAATTTATATATATCACAGTAAATTCTCAATGGTTTGGCAATACTGTCGACAATTCTAAGTCTCGAGATAAAGTTCCACAGCCATAAACTATGAACCGTGGCCTCAAAGCATATCATGAATTATGCTTCCATGGCAAACGACGCTACTATGGACTCCTTTGCGCTTTTTCAGAATATTGCCCCTCCTTCTAGTAGGTACATGAAACCAAAAGTAGACTTTCTACTGTTGGGGCAACCAGGGAAAATCCGAATTCGAGTAACCTATCACCTCCAAGTGATTTGCCTTCCTAAATACGAGCAGGTATAAATCCTTCTTTCCTTGTCGGTACCAAATTACTTTCTTTGTGGCTTTCTAATGATCCAACCCTGGGTTTGATTAATATCTACCCTGGATTCCAACTGCAAAACTAATGCCGGTCTCGTACAAGTATGGGCATACATTAAGCTTCCTACTGTTGAGGCAAATTGAATTTCTTCCATTTCTTTCTTTCCCAATCATTCTTTGGGCCTTGCATAAGGGTGAACTTATCACCGTTTTAGATAGGGGCGTCCCTAGCGGAGAAATTTTTGCTTCCGTATCTCTCGATCTAAAACTTTTTGATATATTTTTTCTAAGACAAACCTAACAATCTTCGTTGTCGGTCTCAAAAGATTTCGATTTTGATTACGTAGTTTGTCTCACCCATATCTTTCATTTCAAATTTCTTGGTGAGAAACGTCTTGGTCTTATATCGTAGACAACGGTCACTGCTAGCAAGTAGTATGTCATCAATGTACATGATCAAAAAGATAAACCTGCTCCCACTAACCTTTAGATATATACATTGATTAACAATGTTTTCTTTAAATCCAAATATGGTAATGGTATCATTGAACTATAGGTAAAATTGCCGAGAAGTTTGTTTAAGTCTATACAGTTACTTTTTAAGCTTGCATACCAAGTGTATCTTTTCTTTCACGAAGAAGGCTTTAGGTTGATACAAGTAGGCTTCTTCCTCTAAATTTTCATTAAGAAAAATGGTTTTAACATCTATTTGGTTTAAATCCAAATCATAATGAGCCACCAATGCCATAATTGATGCCTTCTTTATGAGTAAAACTTTTGGCCACGAGTCTTGTCGATCTTATACCATTCGAATTAGCCCTTACTGTCGAGCTTGGTCTTGAAAACCCACTTACAACTGACTTTCTTGAAACCTTCTGGCAAATCGACGATATCCCAGACTTTGTTCTGGGCCATAGATTTCAATGTCTCCTTCATGGCATCGATCCATTAATCAGAATCAATGCTTTCTATGGCTTCAACGTAGGAGACCGGGTCCTTTCTTGATCCTATGCCAAAATTAGATTCTTGTAGATAGACCTCATAATCATTCGGGATAGCAAATCTCCTTACACGTTGAGATCTTCGTATGGCTATCACCTAAGGCTGATCTACAATTGGTTCATTAATTGGTGACTGTCTCATTATGAAGATGACTTTCATTTTGTTGTTCATCGTCATTGGCTTGATCAATAATCATATGAACACCCACTTCTTGGTCAGAAGTTGAAGGTAGGGGATCACCTATCTTAACTTCTTCAATCATAACTTTCCGTGATTTATTAATTACTCCCACTGACTTCACCATCTTCAATGAATTTGGCATTTCCAATTTCAATGATTCTCATACTATAGTTAGGACAGTAAAACTTATACCCTTTGGAATTTTCTAGGTAGCCAACGAAGTACCAAGATATCGTTCTAAAGTATAACTTTCTTTCTTGTGGGTTGTAAATTATAGTCTCCGCTTGACATCCCCAAACGTGTGTATGTCTTATATTGGGTTTCCTACCTGTCCAGAACTCAAAAAGAGTTTTAGGGACAGTCTTACTAGGAACCTTATTCAATAGGTACAATGCGGTCTTATGGACTTCACTCCATAGACTCTCGGTTAGTTTGAAATTACTTAAATACTCAAAACCATGTCTAAAAGAGTACGATTACGACTTTCAGCTACATTGTTTTTTTGTGGCATTCCGGGCATTGTGTATTGAGCACCAATGCCTCACTTTTTTAGGAATGCAAACGAGCCAAGACATTATCCTGATTCCATATGCCTACCATAAAATTCACCACCGCTATCTGATCTGACGATTTTCACCTTTCTGTCCAATTGCCTTTCGACCTTAGTAATGTACAACTCAAGGGTGTCCACTTTCTGAGATTTTTCATTCAATAATTAAATAGACATGACCATAACTCGAAAAATCGTCGATAAAGGTAATGAAATATTGTTCAGCCCCACCGAAACACGGAGTGGTGAATAATGCATAGATATCAGTATGGGTGATCTCAAGGACATTCATACTTCTTGTGGCACCTTTCTTGGAGTGTTTAGTCTGCTTTCCTTTAATGTTGTCTATGCAAACTCCTAGATCGGTGAAGTCTAGGATTAGAAGAGTCCCATCCTTCACTAATCTTTCTCTGGAGAAGTGCCCCAGTCTTTTTGTAATTTTTGTTCATTAGACTACGGTTAGTGCCAACATGAGAATGCAGGGACAAACAACAATTAGAAAGAGAGCTATCTAGTTCTAGTTTATACAATCCATCATTTAAGGTGCTAGAACCAATTCGTCACAAATCATGAAACAAACTAAAACTTTTATTTACAAACTTAAAAGAATATCCATCAACATGGAGTCTAGAAATAGAAACAAGATTTCTAGAAAAAGAAGGAACATAAAGAGTTTGCAAAAGATCTAGATGAAAGCCACTGGAAAAGAAAAGACAAAAGGTCACCACAGCTTCAACCAGAAATTTCTCCCAATTTTCCATATAGATGAACTTCTCATTTTGGCTTGAAGTCTGGGTTGAAAGGAATCCATGCATAGAGTTTGACACATGAACAGTAACACTAGAGTCAATCCACCAAGTATCAAAGGAAACTTCAATAAGGTTTGATTCGAAACAAATGGAAGCCTAAGGCTTACAGTTCTTTTCAAATTAACCAAGTGTTGCTCTTATGGCAGTCTTTCTGAAGATGTCCCTCATTCCGACAGAAGAAGCACTTCTTCTCATTACTGTGCTCCTTCTGGGCCAGTTGATCCTGAGCAGGTTCAGATGACTTTGGTGGATTCTCTCTTACCTTTTATGGGATTTGGCCCTTTCTTCTTATCTTCTTGAGTCAGGTGAACTTGATTCTACCCTCGCTGCTTTAGCTTGTTCTCCTCCTAAATCACCATGATGATGAGTTCATTCAGGTTCTACTTTTCTTTCACCGTGTTATAGTGAATTCGGAACAGTTCATACTGAGGAGTCAGGGAGTTCAGTTTAAAATGAACGAGGAAGGACTCATCAAGGTTCATCTTCGACTTCATAATTATGGCCGCCAGGTTTGTCATTTCTAGAATATAGTCGTTCAACCCTTTTACCCCATCGCACTTCATGGTATAGCTAGATCATGGATTAACTCACTAAACGATGTGCACTAAGTGACCAACTAGTCGAAGCTAGTTGGTGTGCCGCACAACGGGCAGATGCAAGCACGTGTTAAGTTAATCAATATATGCAGAAGAATGTAGCTATGATCACATAAATAGTGCAAACGCGCGAGCACACACAATAAGTACCAGGGTAAAACCATTAACAAGGATGAAAACCACCCTTCGATCAAAGTCGGGCACCCCAGAAACTTCACACAAAGAGGTCTAGTCTCTCTAAATGAAGTCGAGAAACGAGTTTGCAAGCAAGCTAAGTGATTACACCAAAATTACCCCATAGCCCCCTAGCTCCACGATCCACTCCTCCGGTGAAGTAGACACGATGCTCTCACTTCATAGGTACTGCTAGTAGATCTCTCTGCTAGTAGATCTCTTGCATCAAGGCTTAGCTCTTCTTCTTGATTGCCCTCACCTCAAGTAGAGGCCCCCCAGCATGAGCGTCGTCGTCGCTGGGTGCTCAACATGAATGGCGCCACGAAATTCTCTTGCAAGAGCCTTCCACATGATGGTGGGAACAAACCAAGGTGTGTGTGGAAGAATGAAAGGGAGAAGAAGAAAAAACAAATGGTTGGACTCATATAGTGACTAGGGTAGAGGTAGGTCTTGATCTCCTAAAAGACCTTAGAGCTACTTCTATGAAAGCCTAGCACTCTAAAGTAAGATCAAACCAAAGTGAGCCACGACCGTTATATGCCATCTTGAACGACATACTCCTTTCCATGCACCACAACATTAGTAGTCTTTTAGATGTAACTCGTAAGTAAGAAGAACACGTACGTACATGAGGTCCAACAATTATGTCTCATCAAGACGCTTCTTGTCATTGTTAGTCCATTCATTCATATACAACATATGAAAAAAAATTGGGAAAGAAACATTCATTATGAGAAAAATTTGTCTATCAACAAATGACGATCCATACAATCATTATCATACACGACCAAGACCCATACTGTCAACATGACCCTTAAAGGTCTTCGGCGGTAAACCTTTTGTTAGTGTATCTGCTATTATAAGTTTTGTACTTATATGTTTGATAGACACTCGTTGTTTTTTACTTCACCTTAATGGCAAAGTACTTCAATTTCACGTGTTTTGCACCACAAGAGTACTTGTTTTTGGAGAAGAAGACTGCTGCAGAATTATCACAGTAAATTCTCAGTGGCTTGGCAATACTGTCGACACCTCCAAGTCCTGAGATAAAGTTATGCAACCATAAACTATGAACCATGGTATCAAAGCATGCAACGAATTCTGCTTCCATGGTTAACGATGCTACTATGGACTCATTTGCACTTTTCCATGATATTACCCCTCCTGCTTGTAGGTACATGAAATCGAAAGTGGACTTTAAATTCTACTGTCGGGGCAACCAGCAAAATCCGAATCTGAGTAACCTATCTCCTCCAAGTGATTGCCTTTCTAAATGTGAGCATGTAATCCTTCATTCCTTGCAGGTACCAACTTACTTTCTTTGTAGCTTCTAATAATCCAACCCTGGGTTTGATTGATATCAACCTAGGATTCCAACTGCAAAACTGATGTCTGGTCCCATACAGGTATGGGCGTACATTAAGCTTGCCACTACCGAGGCATATGGAATTTTTTTCCATTTGCTTTCTTTCCAAATCATTCTTTAGGCCTTGCATAAGGGTGAACTTTTCACCTTTCTAGATAGGGGCATCCCTACTGAAGCAATTTTTCATTCCATATCTCTCTAAAACTCTTTCAATATATGCTTTTTGGGACAAACATAACAATCTTCACTGTCGGTCTTAAAAGGTTTCGATTATGATCATGTAGTTTGCCTCATTCATATCTTTCATTTTAAACTTCTTGGTAAGAAATGTCTTGGTCTCATATAGTAGACCAAGGCCACTGCTTGCTAGTAGTATGTCATCAACGTACATGATCAAAAAGATAAATCTACCCACTACCTTTAGATATATACATTGATCAACAATTAATGCATGTTTTTCTTAAATCGATCCAAAGGCGGTAATATTTTTCTTTACTTTAATGGATAAGGCGCCTTCAGGTTGATCCATATAGACTGCTTCTTCTAAATTCCCATTAAGAAAAGCGGTTTTAACATCCATTTGGTGCAAATCCAAATCATAATGAGCCACCAATGTCATAATCGATGCCTATGTTCGAATTTGCCCTTACTGTCAAGCTTGGTCTTGAGCACCCACTTACAACCGACTTTCTTTCTTCTGGTAAATTAACGATATCCTAGACTTCGTTATGGACCAAAGATTTCAACTCCTCGTTCAAGACATCAATCCATATATTAGAATCAATGTTTTCTATGGCTTCAACGTAGGAAACCGAATTATTTTTTGATCCTATGTCAAAGTCAGATTCTTAATTGTAGACAGACCTCATAATATTCAGGATAGCAAATCTCCTTACATTCTAAGATCTTTGTAAGGCTCTCACCTAAGGCTGATCTACAATCGATTCATTGGTGACAGTCTCATTAAGAAACTGATCTTCATTTTGTTGTTCATCGTCATTGGCTTGATCAATAACCATATGAACAACCACTTGAACAGAAGTTGAAGGAAGGGGATCAACTATCTCAACTTCTTTAATCACAACTTTTCGTGATTGATTACTCCCACTAACTTTGCCATCTTCATTGAATCTGGAGTTTCCGATTTCAACAATTCCGTACTATGGTTAGGGTAGTAAAACCTATACACTTATTTTCTGGTTGGCCAATGAAGTACTCAGATATCATTCTAAAGTTTAACTTTCTTTCTTGTGGATTATAAATTATAACCTCAGCTTGACATCCCCAAACGTTTGGGTGTCTTATACTAGATTTCCTGCCAGTCGACAACTCAAAAGAAATTTTAGGAATAGCTTTACTAGGAACCCTATTCAATAGGTGCATTGTGGTCTAAAGATCTACACTCCACAGAATCTCGGGTAGTTTGGAATTACTTACCATACTCCTAATCATGTTTAAAAGAGTATGATTATGAATTCAGTGCCAAGAATTGTGTATTGAGCACAAATACCCTGGTTTTTTAGGAATTTAGTAAAAAAAGCCAGGACATTGTCTTGATTCCATATGCTTACCATAAAATTCACCACTCCTATCTGATTTGATGAGTTTCACCTTTTTATCCAGTTGCCTTTTGACCTTAGTAATGTACACCTCAAGAGTGTCCATTGCATGAGAATTTTCATGAAATAAATAGATATGACTATACACGAAAAATCATTATAGAGGTAATTGAATAGAAGATCATCCTAATCATAGCTGTGAACCAATTTAGGTTAAGTGTGATAAATCCCTTGAGGCTTCATATCGAATGAAACACATCATAAACAAGGATCTTTTAGTTCTTACCTAAGAATCCGAAGATTAATTCACATCAAGAATGTAAAACTCAATTAATCATGAACTATCTCATTGATAAATAAAGATATTTCACTAGCTATGAACACATCAATTCTAACACTTGCAACCGAGAGAATCTATTCCGAAAAGAGAAACTAGATTTTTCCTCCACCCTAGAATTAATATGACGGACATTCTTGAGTGTCTGTACTCGCTCGTCAGACATCTCAAATCGAATATCCCTGACTCCCCTTATCGACATCTTGGAGTAGTCGCCATCCGTCAACCAGCCACCATCGCACTCGGTATATTTGTCAAATCATGCCTTGTGCAAACAAATATGATGTATGGTCCCACTATCATTTTATCCAGTCCTAACCTGATAAAGAATCAGTGGTAGCCATCAAAACATCCCCTTCATCAGAATCCCTCGACGATGCATAACCTACGGATCCATTTTCCTCGGCGATTCTCTTGCTTTTGGATGATCCATTTTATCCACTTGATTTTGACTTATAGTGCTCGAATCTACTGCACTTCCAATAAGTGCCTTGCTTCTACTTGTCATGCCCCAGAAATCTGAAGACTGATCCTTGGGGTGTGAAATGAGAAAAGGATGGGATTTTGGGTATGGTCAATTGATTACACCAATTTGGGTTCTCACAGGGCTTCTTCTACGCTCTCTAATATGAAAAACAAGGAGGAGGGAGAAACAAGAGGGAAATCTTTTAAATTTGATTTTTCAAAAAACATTTTTTTTTAAAAAAAGGAAAGAAGAGAAATATCAATAGAGATAAGACATTATCTAATCTGCTCGACCTTCAAAAGTCCTATCCTTTCAGTATGTGTGACCTGTCGGTGCCACTACATACTGATAGGAGTCTATCTGAGGGAGCACGAGGCTCAAGCCTCCTACGGCTAGCCAAGTAGTCTCATTCACTCCCTAACACTCAGGTGCACCAGTATAGGGTTCCTATCTACAGGGTTAATCAATTTAGTTATTTATACGTATTTATTTTTTCATCATGATCTATCCTAGGCTTGGGGCCTTGAGGAGAGGCCTACCCAAAAGAAATCAGCTGGAACCATTGCAACTACAATCATAGAATACTAACTAACTGATAAAAACTCTTATTCCAATACAATTACAATGTCTAAAGAGAAAAGACGACAAGATTAACGTACTAAGCAGAAAGGTAACACTGCAACTCTAACTCCGCCTCTGGAATCCTACTGCTACCCCTGAGCCTCCGGACCTGCAACTGAGCCTACTCATGGGAAAGAGTAGCCCCCAATAGGAAATTGGGAGATTAGCCAAATTAATGGCTAGTGACATCCTAATAGTCTTAATAATATGAGACGACCAATCGTAATAAATTAAGATATAATCTAGCAGTTCTAGTATGATCAATATTTGCAGAATGATACCTAAACCTATCAATAGTCTATATTCACATGCAATTCCTACTGTCACTAGGTTATCTAACCTAAAGTCCATTCAATGTTCTACAGCATTAAAGAACAAACTAAATAAGACATTCATTTAAAGTCACGAGATCATTATGTGAACAGTCATACAATTCTAAATTCATGTACAGATAAAACACACTATATCAAAATGTGAACCCCGGATATTTTGTTCATCCTGCCCCTGGTTGGGCATTACTATAGGGCCTTTTATTTCGATGTAGAGGGCCAACTCTCTCGCCGTGCATCGACCGACACCATGCACTAGTCACCCAGATGATCATAAGGGGTTTCCCGTCTTTCACGGTGGAGCTCTACCACCCAACTTGCTTTACTATGGGGACTTCAACTCCCCGGGACAGGGTTGCTAGGCCAATCCCTACTCGAGGGCACCTCCTATTGGCTTTACCACAACCTTTGCCCGTGACCCCTAACCTACTTAACTTCGGCTGTACGAGCAGGGTGGTTCACGGCCCTTGCGCGCACGGGGTCCCTACCCTCTAACCAGGTAGATTCACACATAACATCTTTCAACATATATACTGAAGCTACAAAAGTCTATTTAATGCTTATCAATTTCCAACAATTTACCCCTGGTCCCGTACTGCTCTCGCAACCCATGCGACATAATAAATCAATAAAGTAAAACACTCATCCCAGTGACCCGTGTGCTAGGGTTGCCATACTCCTCTCAGGAGGGTGGGCCCCGATAATTATTAGTTATTCAATTTAATGTTTAATTTAAGGGAATCCTAATTACGGTGTCCATACAAACAAAAGCAGTCATTATTATTATTTTATTAATATTTTAAGCATGCGTCGCCGGACTCGCGACTCCGCATGCAAGGCGGGGTCCACTTGACCACATGCGACGATGCCCGGCGGGACCCGCATGCAGTGTCATAGACACCTACCCTTAGTCATTCTCATTTCCCACTATTAAAGACCACGCAAGGGTAGTAGATGTCACCTGGTTGTCGATCGCACACGACTCCGGCTTGCTAGTTGCTTCTGATCCGTCTCCGCTGGATCACCACGATCAAGGTCTGATAATAACCACAGCTCCGCATCACAACTCTATTGATTAAAACAGAAGAATCAACGACGAGGGTTCTATGGCAAGGATAGTCGGGCACCCTCGATAGGGGACCAACATTGAGTCGACAGCACGCAAATCCATGCGATTGAAGAACTCGAACCTAAACAATACTAAGCCAATCAAGTAAATAGAAGCTAAACCTACTCATCAAATCGGGCTCGAAGAACCCTTTCCGATGGTTCCAGTTTTGCTGGAATCCGACTTCGGTCGGATGGTTTCGGGTCAAACCACGAAGAACCGGTGAAACCGATCGCATGGTTGGTTCACTAGGGTAGAAGAGGTTCTGGGGTTATATTATGGGTTTAATAGGTGGGACTCAATGTTCTAAGCACAATGCCGCTGGTGTCGTCCGAATCCGAGTTCGGACGATGAAACGGCGGTCAAACCACGGTACTGCGATAATATCGGGTCAAAAGATAAAACAGGAGATTAAACAGTACAATTGCTATGATAAACTATGGCCAACAGGTAGTATTTTCCGAGCCGGTCGAAATGGCGCTGGTTTCGTCCAATTCCGAGTTCGGACGGAGAAATGGCAGTCGAACCAAAATCGTCTGGTTCACGGGTCTGGTTCAGGTGAACCAGACCGGTTCACTGTTGGGCCGGGTCTGTGGGTCGGGTCGGGTCTGCATTGCCATGTTGGGTCGGGTCAGGTTCAGGGTTAAACGGTTCGGGTCTGGGTTAATTAAAACATGGGAAAATACAAAACTACCCCCCCTCTCCTTCTTCTTCACGAGATCAGCCCGAGGGGCTGGTTCCTGCGCGTCGGCGGCCGGTTAAGGTCGGTTAAGGTTTCCTAATACACGGGCTGTTGTTGTTGTGAGAAGAACTAGGGGATAAGATCGGTTAAGGTTTCCTAATAAGCTAGGGGAAGGGATAAGGACTAAAAGATATGGATTTATCATCCCAAAATCTTACCCGATTATTCTCATCCGAATTTCGGATTTTAATAACTGGGGAGGGAGGTCAGGAGAGCTTAAGTTATGCTAGGAGACCGGGAGGCAGGCTCCAGGGCTGGTCGGGCTCGGTCCCGAGCCCTGAACCGGGCTCGGTTGGAATCCGGGTGCGATTCGTCCATCAACCGGGCTGAAGAGAATAATCACTTGTAACTATCAAACCGGAAGTCGGAATAGGGCTTGAGAGGATTCGTTGGAAAAGTCTCATCAACGCGAACGCGTTAACGCTTAGTACATAATTTTTTGACCTCTGGATCTCTCAAAAAGAAAGAAAGACTCCAAAACTTAGAATAGCAATAACTATTCAGCCGGGTGTCGGATCAACCCTAACTCAGGCTCATTGGAAGGCTCTCTCAGAGCCTCATCTAACGTATCCTGTTTCATTACGATCCGATCACCCAATCTCTTACAAGAAACAAAACAGCTACAACTATCGACCAATTATCGTTTTTCTAGGGTTTACCTGCCGGGCTGCCGAAACTGGCTGCGCATACACATGATCGTTGCATGGAACGCACCATCGTGACATGCTCGAAGTTACGGAGAATGTGAACGTAAAACATCTCATAGGTTTACAATCCATTTATTGGGAAAAAGCCCAAAGAAAAAATCTGGCTGCAAAAAGACGAAACTAGCCATTGAGGATTTCTATTATTCTCAAATCTAACACCACAGGTGTTACAACCTACACACCTTAAAAAAAATTTCGTCCCGAAAATTCAACTACAAAAACCATATATACGAGTCCATTCATCTCTACTACCAAAACATGAACATTATAGCGATGAAAAGTTAACTATAACGAGCGCAAAAATCCTCACTAACATTGCCAACAAGAAAGCCAAGTCACTACACCAAATCTTACTAAGAGAAAACCCTCTACTACTCACAATTCTACTCTCTCTACTAGCCTAAACATTATACGAATCGAGTCTCGTAATTATTAGGATAGAAATAAACCTCCAAATTCTCGCATCGATCGCGAATACGAGTTTTGGTTTCCATTTCCCATTCTAAGCATTACGGGTTAGACCAAAATCATGAGTTCTGATCATTAACCCTGCCTTGATAAGGGGCATCATATCCCCCTTATTAGTACCACCGAGGGTGTCCTCCTCGGTAGGGTAACTACCAAAATTCATAGATTCAGAAACTTAAAATGCACTCAATTGTCAGTGCCGATATAAAAGGTATATCAATGTATATGAGTGCCCATACACCCATATATAATTTATACTTTTGGTATCGACGCTACAATCATAGCAATGTATACTACACATTTGCGCCCATACACATATGCTTAAGTACACATTCCAGAATGATTTAACAAAAGAGATGTCTCAACTAGTACGCCTAACGTGTATCTAATACTAAACTAAAATCCTATAAGATTCATATGAGACCAACATCTACACTAACCGAACTACCAATTATGCTCAAGGGCCTAAAGAACAAATGCCTCAAAATCTATTTCTCAAGTAGGTCCAAACTAGATAGCTACACTCCGATAATAGATAGTCATTCCATTGGCTCACTACAAGACGAGGGGATCGATCCTAAACCAAAACTATAATGAGTTGGCTAAAGAAACTACCTACTAGAAAACTAATGGCCAACTAAAATCGACTGAGGAGATCGATACCAAGAACTAAATTCTACCCTAAACTAATCATCGAGATAGTTAGACGGAAACCTCGCAACCATACAAAAATAAGAATAAAGGACCCGAGACAAATAGAGACAGCTTAAAAAAAGGACAACCGAGAAAACTATCATAATCTCAGCATTCTGAGAACTAAAGGCAATCACTCAAAAGAAACTGAAGCAAACTAAAGTTACTAGAATCGACTAATAATTAGAAACAAAGCGGGGTGAATCAGCAGAATAATGATCATTTTTAAGAGTCCAACTGATAAGGTATTCCCAAATTTTATAAACATAGGCAATCCATTTGACATCGTCGCTAACATCTTTCTAGTACTCAATTATCTCAATTCTATCTTAACGTCACTGTCATCTAGCCAATACGCTCTCTCCCGCGAGTTTCAATAAGAACTGCGAAACCAACCGCCAAAGCCTCCGAAAAGTCAGTGCGTAGCCATAATATGTCCTCTACCGGACAATCATCATCCACCGCCAAAGTTCCCTAGGAACAGTGCGTACTCTTTCGCAAGAGTCACTATCAAGGTATCCCGTAATCCACTAACCAAGGGAATTCAAACTACCACCTAAGATTTCTATCTCTTGGTGTACTCATTGAAACCATTATCCCCACGAGTCATCATCATTACTCATAGGATCTATATATAAAAAAAAAAACACACAAGCTCTACACCAAACTAATTATAAACAACGATACACCAGAGCGATCTAACAAGAAAACTAATATAATTATTACACCTATATTGAGATAATGGACAATCCTAAAAACACCAACTAGGTCTCTAGTACCAATGGTCAACAAGAAATCCTAAAACACCAACTAAGTCTCTAGTACTAAGGGTCAACAAAGATCAAGGGATCCTAAATACCGACTAGGTCTCTAATACTAAGGGTCAACAAAGATCAAGGAATCATAAAACACCGACTAGGTTTCTAGCGCTTAGGGTCAACGAAAAATAACAAAACCAACAAAAAGAGTAACCTTACAACCATGCCAGATAAACCATCAAGGATATACATCCTTCTAGATATATTCAAATACATCCTTTCCAAAACCAATCAACCAAATTACTAACTAGAGTTGAATATCTAGTCCTTGGTCAGCTCCTTACCACTAGAAAGGTCAAGAGAATCTATATTAGAAGACTCCCAACCTATACTCCGATATAGACTCAAACACTATGCTTCTGCCTAGAGATCAAGAAATACCACCCTTGGTTAAGATGTTCCACGTGGCTCCTTCTTAAGAACTATCACCCGAGTGGCAACGACTAGCTCTAAACCTAAACATTATCGCACATCAGAGTTCAAATACAATCATACTCACACGATATATAGATTGATTCACGATTCTCGATCAATCAAAAACTCAATCATAGACAGTTCTTAGTTACAGATCAATCCCTCAAACAAAACCAGTTCTCCAAGTATGATTAACACTAGGTCCTTATCCTTAGAAATACTCGCTATACCACCACTAGCTACTACGAGAATTCTATCGACTCACTATTTATACAATCCCTAGAAAACATTCTAACACCACTAGAGTCTAAACTTTCCGAAGAAAGGATCGCGAGACACGAACCACATCCTAACAAAACCCCTAGGAACATATCCCTAAGCTCTGATACCAGCAGTCACGCCCCAGAAATCTGAAGACCGATCCCTGGGGTGTGAAATAAGAAAAGGATGGGATTTTGGGTCTGGTCAATTGATTACACCAATTTGGGTTCTCACAGGGCTTCTTCTACGCTCTCTAATATGAAAAACAAGGAGGAGGGAGAAACAAGAGAGAAATCTTTTAAATTTGATTTTTCGAAAAACATTTTTTTTAAAAAAAAGGAAAAAAGAGAAATATCAATAGAGATAAGACATTATCTAATCTGCTCAACCTTCAAAAGTCCTATCCTTTCAGTATGTGTGACCTGTCGGTGCCACTACATACTGATAGGAGTCTATCTGAGGGAGCACGAGGCTCAAGCCTCCTACGGCTAGCCAAGTAGTCTCATTCACTCCCTAACACTCAGGTGCCCCAGTATAGGGTTCCTATCTACAGGGTTAATCAATTTAGTCATTTATATGCATTTATATTTTCATCATGATCTATCCTAGGCTGGGGGCCTTGAGGAGAGGCCTACCCAAAAGAATTCAGCTGGAACCATTGTAACTACAATCATAGAATACTAACTAACTGATAAAAACTCTTATTCCAATACAATTACAATGTCTAAAGAGAAAAGACGACAAGATTAACGTACTAAGCAGAAAGGTAACACTGCAACTCTAACTCCGCCTCTGGAATCCTACTGCTACCCCTGAGCCTCCGGACCTGCAACTGAGCCTACTCGTGGGAAAGAGTAGCCCCCAATAGGAAATTGGGAGATTAGCCAAATTAATGGCTAGTGACATCCTAATAGTCTTAATAATATGAGACGACCGATCGTAATAAATTAAGATATAATCTAGCAGTTCTAGTATGATCAATGTTTGCAGAATGATATCTAAACCTATGAATAGTCTATATTCACATGCAATTCCTACTGTCACTAGGTTATCTAACCTAAAGTCCATTCAATGTTCTACAGCATTAAAGAACAAACTAAATAAGACATTCATTTAAAGTCACGAGATCATCATGTGAACAGTCATACAATTTTAAATTCATGTACAGATAAAACACACTCTATCAAAATGTGAACCCCGGATATTTTGTTCATCCTGCCCCCGGTCGGGCATTACTATAGGGCCTTTTATTTCGATGTAGAGGGCCAACTCTCTCGCCGTGCATCCACCGACACCATGCACTAGTCACCTAGATGATCATAAAGGGTTTCCCGTCTTTCACGGTGGAGCTCTACCGCCCAACTTGCTTTACTATGGGGACTTCAACTCCCCGGGACAGGGTTGCTAGGCCAATCCCTACTCGAGGGCACCTCCTATTGGCTTTACCACAACCTTTGCCCGTGACCCCTAACCTAGTTAACTTCGGCTGTACACGCAGGGTGGTTCACGGCCCTTGCGCGCACGGGGTCCCTACCCTCTAACCAGGTAGATTCACACATAACATCTTTCAACATATATACTGAAGCTACAAAAAGTCTATTTAATGCTTATCAATTTCCAATAATTTACCCCTGGTCCCGTACTGCTCTCGCAACCCATGCGACATAATAAATCAATAAAGTAAAACACTCATCCCAGTGACCCGTGTGCTAGGGTTGCCATACTCCTCTCAGGAGGGTGGGCCACGATAATTATTAGTTATTCAATTTAATGTTTAATTTAAGGGAATCCTAATTACGGTGTCCATACAAACAAAAGCAGTCATTATTATTATTTTATTAATATTTTAAGCATGCGTCGCCGGACTCGCGACTCCGCATGCAAGGCCGGGTCCACTTGACCACATGCGACGATGCCCGGCGAGACCCGCATGCAGTGTCATGGACACCTACCCTTAGTCATTCTCATTTCCCACTATTAAAGATCACGCAAGGGTAGTAGATGTCACCTGGTTGTCGATCGCACACGACTCCGGCTTGCTAGTTGCTTCTGATCCGTCTCCACTGTATCACCACGATCAAGGTCTGATAATAACCACAGCTCCGCATCACAACTCTATCGATTAAAACAGAAGAATCAACGACGAGGGTTCTATGCCAAGGATAGTCGGGCACCCTCGATAGGGGACCAATATTGAGTCGACAGCACGCAAATCCGTGCGATTGAAGAACTCGAACCTAAACAATACTAGGCCAATCAAGTAAATAGAAGCTAAACCTACTCATCGAATCGGGCTCGAAGAACCCTTTCCGATGGTTCCAGTTTTGCTGGAATCCGACTTCGGTCGGATGGTTTCGGGTCAAACTATGTAGAACCGGTGAAACCGATCGCATGGTTGGTTCACTAGGGTAGAACAGGTTCTAGGGTTATATTATGGGTTTAATAGGTGGGACTCAATGTTCTAAGCACAATGCCGCTGGTTTCGTCCGAATCCGAGTTCGGACGATGAAACGGCGGTCAAACCATGATACTGCGATAATATCGGGTCAAAGGATAAAACAGGAGATTAAACAGTACAATTACTATGATAAACTATGACCAACAGGTAGTATTTTCCGAGCCGGTCGAAATGGCGCTGGTTTCGTCAAATTTCGAGTTCGGACGGAGAAATGGCAGTCGAACCAAAATCGTCTAGTTCACGGGTCTGGTTCAGGTGAACCAGACCGGTTCACTGTTGGGCCGGGTCTGTGGGTCGGGTCGGGTCTACATTGCCATGTTGGGTCGGGTCGGGTTCAGGGTTAAACGGTTCGGGTCTGGGTTAATTAAAACATGGGAAAATACAAAACTACCCCCCACCTCTCCTTCTTCTTCACGAGACCAGCCCGAGGGGCTGGTTCTTGCGCGTCGGCGGCCGGCGGGAGAGGCGGCCAGGAGCGCCGGCGAGCGCTCGGCCGGCCTCTCCCGCATCACCCCCACGGAGGAGGCGCGGTGGGAGGCGGCCGGAGCGGCCGTCGGACTCCCAAGGGCTCGGACGGAGGGGGGCTCGCGCGGGGTCTACGGCCGGTGGTGGTGCGCCGGCGATCGCCGGGAGAGGCTCGGTGCGGCGGTGGTGTCCGCCCGTGCGGGCCGCGGCAAAGGAGAAGGAAGGGCCGGGGGTCGCGGGGTTGGGTCGCGGAGGGGATGAGAGAAGGAGGGTGGCTGACCTGGGGGTCTCGGCGTGCTCACCGGGGCTCCGGCGAGGGGCGGGTCGGTGCTCCATCTCCCTCGATCCCTCCTTCTTCTCTCTCTGTCTCGCGTTCTCTCTCTTCTTCTCCCGTTCTCTCTATCTTCCTCTTGTTCTCTCTCTATCACGTTCTCTCCCGATCTCTCTCTCTCTCTATTTATATACACGGGCTGTTGTTGTTGTGAGAAGAACTAGGGGATAAGGTCGGTTAAGGTTTCCTAATAAGGGGGAAGGGATAAGGACTAAAAGATATGGATTTATCATCCCAAAATCTTACCCGATTATTCTCATCCGAATTTCGGATTTTAATAACTGGGGAGGGAGGTCAGGAGAGCTTAAGTTATGCTAGGAGACCGGGAGGCAGGCTCCAGGGCTGGTCGGGCTCGGTCCCGAGCCCTGAACCGGGCTCGGTTGGAATCCGGGTGCGATTCGTCCATCAACCGGGCTGAAAAGAGTAATTACTTGTAACTATCAAACTGGAAGTCAGAATAGGGCCCGAGAGAATTCGTTGGAAAGGCCTCGTCAATGCAAACGCGTTAACGCTTAGTACATAATTTTCTGAATTCTAGATCTCTCGGAAAGAAAGAAAGACTCCAAAACTTAGAATAGCAATAACTATTCACCTGGGTGTCGGATCGACCCTAACTCAGGATCATTGGAAGGCTCTCTCAGAGCCTCATCTAACGTATCCTGTTTCATTACGATCCGATCAGCCGATCTCTTACAAGAAACAAAACAGCTACAACTATCGACCAATTATCATTTTTCTAGGGTTTACCTGCCGGACTGCCGAAACTGGCTGCGCATACACATGATCGTTGCATGGAATGCACCATCGTGATATGCTCAAAGTTATGGAGAATGTGAACGTAAACAATCTCATAGGTTTACGATCCATTTATTGGGAAAAAGCCCAAAGAAAAAGTCTGGCTGTAAAAAGACGAAACTAGCCATTGAGGATTTCTATTATTCTCAAATCTAACACCACAGGTGTTACACTACTTCTTCTTCAACCTTGCAACCACCGTTAACGTCTTGGATTGATTGTCACTATCCGCCTCACTCGTACCCTTCAACCAAAGCTTATTTGTGAGAAGCGTACATGTGACATCTTCCAACTTAATAGATTTTTTTTCTATAGAGTATTGTGACCTTTATATGCTTGTAGGACTGGGATAAAGATCCAAGAAGAAGTAGTATCTTATCCGTCTCCTTCATGTCTTCTCTGACATTAAGGAGTTCTTCTATCAATTGATTGAAGGTCAATATATGCTCCATGATCTTTATACATTTCATCATCTAAAGAGTGTAGATCTTTTATTTAAGGCACAACCAATTCGTGAGTAACTGAGTCTTATGCATACTAACTTCTCCCAAAGCTTTGTTGCGGAGACCTCTTTAGAGACGTTTGCCAACACAACCTTCACGAGACACATCCGAATTGCGCTCGCCGCTTTCAAATCAAATTCAATACAGTCATCGTCCAACATCGAATCTAACTTGACACCCTTCAGAGCTTTGTGCAACCTGCCTTGAATCAACGCATCTCTGACTTTATTTTCTATAGCCAAAGTTGATTTAGCCATCAAGCTTTTCGATCTCGAACCGTAGGTTCGATCCTTGCGTCGTTATCTTTGAATTTTTTGTCTTTGAACTAGCGCCTCCAAATCACCAACAAGAAACTCCGATAAAAATTTGTTGTAATATGAGATCCTCATGCAATGAAAGGAATGGAGAACACGATGTACTAAGAACCACGACAGAGAAGACGATGGCTTACCACTACCTAGGAAACGAACAAATAAACAAAGCAAAAGCAATCACACACCCGATGATATCCAGCAACAGCGATCAATGGATTCACTGGTATTGGAAAATCCAAGTATACGTTTGTTTGTCTCTTATCAATCCCTCATACATCCATAAAAAGATATCCCCCTAATAGAATAGATCTCGCAACCCTCTCACCCCAAATAACAAAAGAAACCATTCTGGATGCCCTCAAGCTTCCAATGGATTCTCCTCCCTTTCCTTTGATAGTGGTTGTGGGTGCAAAAATTGTACTGGACCAAACCAGACCCGCACGGGCCCGTGCAACGGCCCAAATAGGCAGCTCAGGCCCATGGACCTGCTCTATAAGGCCCGCAAATCAAGCCCTCTCTTATTGGGCCCAGACAACGGCCCAATAGGGGCCCATCGAGGAAGCTCAAGACCAGCGCCACCTCAGCACTGTCACCTCATCACTGTCATCTTGAGCACGAGTCTCAGTTATAAAAGGACCCCTATGACATTCAGAAAAGGGGTTGGTCAGTGGATCAGAGGATGAGAGGATTCTAGAGCCAAAGCTGGAGCTCTTTTTTCTTCTTCTAGTTCCTTTCTAGTTCCTCCGTGCAACCCTAATTGTAAGAAGCTTCTCTCGGCCTGCCGAAAGAATGCTCACCCCCTTAACATTCATTATAGTGCAAACTAGGTGACACCTCTCGTCCGGAGACATAGGTCGTAAGACCGAATTCTGACAACAACTGCACGTGTCATTTCTCTCTCTCTCTCTCTATTCTCTAATCTCCATCTCTACGGCATACAAATCATCCAATTCAATCAAGAATCATGGGGCGAAGTCTCTGATCAAGACGGCATAGAGATTTGCCCCACAATGGCTACTCTCTAAACCCTTGTAGAGCCTTGAAAATTCCTCTCTTCATCTTTTAGGTTCGTCCTACTACCTCTTATTTATAGGTACACATTTGTATCCGAGTTGTAGGAGGAATCCCACAAAAAAATGCAGGTCGAACCGTTTCACCTATGTGCTGCGAGAGTAGATCGTGTGCATGACCTGGGAAGATTGTGTGTACGATCTGCCATTGCGAGTCTTGCGCACAACCTGAAAAAATCGTGTGTACGATCTTCCTGGCATATCCATCATTTGGTCCTTGTGCTCTGTCTTTCGTCGTTTTTTCGTACATGAACCTTAAAATAATATGTGGCTTGTTTGGAGTCATTCTTTAACAAGGATCTTTTTTTGATCAATATGATTACATCATTAGGGATAATGACCAGTGTTTTGAAAACCGAACCGGACCAGATGGTTCGATCAGTTTGGACCAAAACCGGAACATGTTTCAGTTCGATCTTTGAATAAATCGGTATGTTTGTTAACCCAGGATTCAAACCAACCCATGAATCAAACCTTGTCATTGAAGAATTTAGTAAATATCTAATTACAAAAAGATATTTTTCATGTGGTTCAAACGGTTGAACCACCGGTTTGAACCGATTTGTACCAAACCAGATGCATTTTCGGTTCAGCTTCTGGTCCAGTTTTAAAAACACTGATAATGACATTGTTAATATTTATTATCAAAAAGATAAATAATCAAAACCATCATAAACAAATGATATGATTTGATCAAAACAGGAGAGAGATCTACGGATGCAATCCAGCATATCAAATGCCTTGTAATCCGGGACACCGCAAGCGTTTGTGAAGGAATTGCAGTTTCTGGAACTGCAAGCCATGTGTTTGCCGATATGTCTGAACCGGGCCAGAAGGCAATCAATCAACTATATCCGGCCGGTGTCTCGCTGATCAGAGATGAGGGCACCGCGGGTAATGCTGGGTATGAGAATGCACCCTGTTCTACTTGAAGGGTACAAACTCCATTACGTGGCTCCGGTGATAGTCGATGGTGTAAAGACAGTCATTTTGCCGGAGATGGAGGAAGAGGCAAATTTGAGCTATTGGCATTATGACGGGAGGCCGCTGGTTCTTAGGAAGTGGCGTAGCACCTGCAAGGAAGACTGTGAGCTGTTTGTCTCAATGTCGGTGTGGATAAATCTCCAAAATTTTTTCAAAAACGGAACAAAAAATATTAATATTTTAATAAACGAAACAAATGTTTTGCAATAGGAAAAAACAGTATAGTACGCCATCTCAAATGGCGTAAAACATTTACGCCATTTGAGATGGCGTAAAAATAAAGTGATGATTTTAAATATCGAAAGTGCCCTTAGGTCTAAAGAATTTACGCCATCTCAAATGGCGTAAAGCCTTTGAGTAAATAAAGAAGGGTTACTTTGATTTTACCTCCCAAATTTTGCCTTGAATTAGACTTTACCCCCCACATTTTCATTAATTAGACTTTACCCCCCAAAACTAACTTTCCATCAACTCACCATCTAAGAGAAAGGGTGAGCTGACGTAAAAGAAATAAAGTTTTGGGGGGTGAGCTGACGGAGCAGTTAGTTTTGGGCGGTAAAGTCTAATTAGTGAAAATGTGGGGGGTAAAGTCTAATTCAAGGCAAAATTTGGGGCGTAAAGTCAAAATAACCCCTCTTTATTTACTCAAAGCTGGGGTAGAGCCTTTGAGTAAATAAAGACGGGTTATTTTGACTTTACCCCTCAAATTTTACCTTGAATTAGATTTTACCCTCCACATTTTCATTAATTAAGAGGAGTTAAAGAATTTAAGGTCTTAAATTCTTAAGGCTTTACGCCATTTGAGATGGCATAAAATAAGGACATTTTTTATATTTAAAATCATCGTTTTATTTTTACGCCATCTCAAATGGTGTAAATGCTTTACGCCATTTGAGATGTCGTATTATTCCGTTTTTTCTTATTTTAAAACTTTTGTTCCGTTTATTAAAATATTAATATTTTTTTTTCAGTTTCTTAAAAATTTTTGATAAATCTCTCCAACCGTCCTGTTCCTGGTGGTTGGAATTATCTATCAGTCGCATGGTGAGTGCCATTGAAAATTCTATTACGACGGACGTTCCTACGGCCAATGGTAGATGGTATTTGCGTGGTGTTGCGTCGCACTAAAGTAGGGAGACGATCTACCCGACAAAGTGTCGGGCGAGGAAATTAGACGGGATGTTCGACTTCATGCAACCTGTGGAGTACGATTGGAAGTCCTCGGGGTTTAGCATCTGTAGGGTGTTGGGTCACTCCAAGGGCAAATGTCAGCCAAGGATAGCAAGCAACTTCTGAACTGTCGCGAGGGGTCCAGCACTTGGCAGCGACCCATTTTGCACCGACTCACGAGGCAACAAAGCCTGGGTCCCTATTGGGGGGACGCAAGGGAGTATCTAAGGTTACTAAGGAGATATCGAGGGACCGCTCCGGCCAGCTTTATGTGGGTCAGGAGGCAGCAAAATCAGTAGACTCTGCTGCAGGCTTGGTGCTCGACAAAATGACAGCCCCAGTCTAAATTGCTTTCGGATCTGGAAACCGGAGAGGAGGGGAGCAACCAAACCCACTCTTCATCAGATCAGGTCGTAGGGTAGGAGGGGACCAGTCTTGTAGTTGAGGAAGATGCCGATCTGATTGCTGATCTACAGGTTTTGCTGGCCGAGCAGCAGGCTGAAACAGAGCTGATTGCTGAACCGGGTCTGTTCCGGGCGGAGGGAATTGCAGATGGTCTAGGAGACAGCGAGGGGAAGGGTGACCCAGAGATTGCTGGCCGACGAGATACCATTACAGAATCTGAAACCATCCCGAGTTGAAGGTGAAACCGTCTCCCTTTCTGTTACGGGTACGGTGGGTGGATGAGTGCGAGAGCTATTCAAGATGAACAAACCCCCAAGTTTAAAAGAGTTTTATAGAGTGATAGGTAGGGATTTCTTTCAGAAATAAGAGAGCAGAGCAAAAGATAAAATTGAGAGAAACAGAATGGGAGATAACTCAGCTGTTTTTTCTTTATTTCACAAGCAATGCCACATAAGCTATAAGCCCTGCACGACAGCACATAACCCCATTACAACCTTACCATACTTAATATAAAATACCATTTTCGATAAAGTAAACCATTAACCAGAGAAACAACCCTATCAATTCCCAAGCATTCTCATGCAACCAGGCTGCCCTTCATTGATGGTTGTATGCATGGGCGGATCTAATAGTTGGCTCGGCCGGGCTATAGCCCGGCCGAGTTTTGAGAAAAAATAACTCATATTATTAAGTACATGTCTCAGCCCACCTCAACCCATCGAGGCCCTTAGTCCCTCGCGACACGTACGTGAATCGCTATCGCGTCTAAGTCCTCACGAAACGTGAATCGCCGCCAAAAACACTTAACCCCGCTATAGTTTACTTTGTTCCAAAACGCTCCCTAAAGTTTGAAAAGTTAGCACACTACTCCTTTTTTCAACTACTTAATATCTCTCATTTTGTAGTTTTTATTTGACTTCAATGGGAGGCAAAATGTAGCTTTTTAACTATAGGGGTGGTTAAATGTTTTTGAGTTAAAACTTTGGGGGGCAAAATGTAGTTTTTTAAATACATGGGGGTTAAATGTTTTTGAGTTAAAACTCAGGGGGACAAAGTGTAATTAACCTTTTTTTATATTAATATAATTTCTAGTACCATCGATGTTCGCTTAAAAAATTTTGCTTAGTATTTCTTTATAAAGTAAAAGTTTAATTGTAAAAAAAACTAGTTTAGTTCCAGCCCAACCTAAAAAAAATTTCTGGCTATGCCCCTGGTTGTATACCGAGCTGTTCGGCTTCCACGGCGCTGTTAGGATTTCCAACGCTCGCTCCTCTATCATGGTCGATTCTCCATGATCTTTGAATGACGATATGACTCCACTTAGAATTGACGTGGCAGCAACCCCACACAGAAGATTTATCAGAGAAGTTTATGGTGAGTTGCTTTGTAGAGAGGCTAAAAGAGGAGATATGACTGAGCGTGAAAATATTCAAACCCAAAACATTATCGGAAGCATATGACTTGGCAAAGCTGCAGGAAGAGAATGGGAGATAACTCAGCTGTTTTTTCTTCATTTCACAAGCAAGACCATAAAAGCCAAAAGCCATGCATAACAGCACATAACCCCATTAGAATCTTACCATACTTAATACAAAATACCATTTTCGATAAAGTAAACCATTAACCAGAGAGACAACCCCATCAATTGCCAAGCATTCTCATGCAACCGGGTTGCCCTTCATTGATGGTTGTATGCCAAGCTCTTCGGCTTCCACGACGCTGTTAGGATTTCCAACGCTCGCACCTTCGTCGATTCTCTATGATCTTTGAATGATGAGATGACTCCACTTAGAACTGACGTGGCTGCAACCCCATTCTCACGTGACACTTTCATGCATACAGAAACGAGTGGCCTAGGGTCTTGAAGGGGAGAGTGTAGAGGAGGACAAGAACAAATGGAATTCGAGTTTTCCCTACATCGATCTCCATGGCAGTGGCGGTCATCATCGGTTCGAATGAAGAGGAAGGGAGAGAAGACATCAACGACATGCTCGACGGGGAAAAGTTACAATCTTATGAGAGAGAAGAAGATGACAATGAAGAGGCGGAAGTGCCATCTTCCAACGATGGTGGGGAAGAAGAGGATGAAGAGGAGGAAGAAGATGGAGGCAATAGGAGAGCTTTTTTCGATATGAGCTTCGTGAAGCAAGTGCAACTTAGCGACAAAGCTATAATCCGCGATATCATTGAGAAGACCACAAGTGCTTATGGGGATGAGGGTTCCCAAGATGGTGTCTATGTGTTAGCCCCGGAGGAATCGAAATCTCTCAGTGAGATTAAAGTTAAGTATGGGAGTTGGCCCCCGGAGCATCCCATGCATCACTTCCTTTCATCCAGATCCCTGGATCACCTCACACCAAAGCAGACTCTGCAGCAATAGCCAATGATAGAGAGTGATCACCTTTCAAGAAAATATACGACAAAGTGATTGAACAACTAGGAGCGGAAAGACGAGGGAAGTTGCTCAGTGACAAGATTTCTACACATTGTGATGTTTTTTTCTTTTTTGGAGATGAGAGTGAGTGCCTTGGTTGATGCTTACTTGGTGAAGCTTGTGGTTGTGGTTGCTCAACGTGTTAGAGCCTAGATCTCAAAACTTGCCCACCTTGGGTAGCCTTGTTTTGTAATCCCCTGCTCGCCACCTAGGGGTGGGGCTTGGGCGGGTCTGACCCGAACCCGACCCGTCCAACCCGAACAATGGACAAACATGAGCATAGCTAGTTAAAAACTTAGACAGGTATGGACAAAAAAAGATCAACCCAATGTCATTTGGTCGGGTTTGGGCACCGAACTTCCCAACCCGAGGAAGTGACACATGAGGTTGAATGTCGGTAGTTTTTTTTTATGGAAATCAAAAACCGTCTATTTGATGTTGAATGCTAAGAATTCGTTTGAAATATGTGAGGATATGAGTTGAACTTTTTGTTTTCGTTATGCAATTCAAAGATTTTTTTATCCAATTCATAAATATGTTGGGTTTTTTCTCCATCTATTTATGTGTACATGCATTTCGAATTGGACAACCCGTCCATTATTTTACAAATTGGGCGATCCAAGGAACCCGAGCAACTAGAATGGGCAAGCATGGGTTGGGCTTCCTCGGGCAAAACGGGTTAAGGTTTGTGCAAGACGGGTTGGGCATGGTCAGACCCTTCAACCCGCCCGAGTCCCCCCACTATCGCCCTACCCCACCCCCCCCCCCCCCCCCTTCACAAAAAAAAACAGTGATGATCAAATATATGATTTGATTTGGCCTTATCCAAAGAGATTGAGCTAGACCCAGCAAGAGGGTCATCTTACGTGGGCCAAGCCCAGAATAAATGGGCTACGTATAAAATTGCTTTCCTTGGCCCTTTTGTTTTTGGTTTAGGGTATTGGGCTTTGGTAGATGTCGAACTTAAGAGACTGATTATCTTGAATCCGAAGGCATGAAAACTGAGGTACCAACTAGTCTTCTTTGCTGCTTTTGGCCTTTTGGTATTTATGCAATTTTTTTTTTTTTGCAATTAAAGTATGGATGCAAATGAAGTTTGAATTTGCTTAGGTGTCAGTCTATTTCCATTAATTCCTTCGGTTTCTTACATAGTAGATTTGTGCTGATCCTCGCGGCGGGGTAGCTCTCTTGCGCGTGGGGGCAGTCTGTCAGAGGTGTGGCAGTTGGTCCGCCGAAGACGGAGGCAGTGTTGACAGACACAGATTTTTCTTGCGGTTAATATTTTATCGTTATGGAAATATTCTGATCTTCGTCACATAACCTAATTTTTATAGGTTTGGAACTGATGGATGCTTCAAGTTAAATGGAAAATGCTGGATACTATAAATCGATAACTTGGAAATGTAAATATCTACATTAAGTTGATATATAAGAAGAAAAAAAAAACCCAAAAAAAGTTGATATGTGCTCATGTATTATGCCGATCTTTTAAAATTTTAGTGTTTTCCATGATTCCCAGCCCCGACTTGGGACAGTTCCGTTGGGGCCCGTATTTTGTTCGAAGAAAAGATAGTTGAACTTGAGAGTGCTAGCTAGCTTAATTGGCAAAGTCTCTTGATAGTTGTATTAGAGACCTGGGATCGAATCATGCCTTCATCGAGGAGCGTTGCTCTTTTGTGACACATAAAAACCGGTCACATGTTAATAGTGTTGCTCTTTTGCTCCTAGTCTAAGTCCTTAATGGGTGGTTTTTACCAAAATGACAGTAAGCGTCTACCTTTGCTTTTGGCATTACTTTCGGACTCTCTCTAATTTCTCGGGCCAGAAATACCCTTAAATCAAACCATCCACCATAGAATTTTCATCTTCTTCACTGAAAAACCGGTTAACTAGTACTTTGTCCCTTTTAATAGGGAACTCCATCAATGTTAATACTCCCACATTGGCTAGGGAAGTGAGATTGGACCGCTTCATATAACCCCGGGCGTTGAGATGCTCCAGCAATCAAAATCATGTTGGGTTTGGTAACCCATAAGTTCGGTCCAACTCTGATACGGCATGTTAGGGGTTACTTGGCGAGCAAACAAGGGTTTCTTAGAGACGAAGGGTACCATCTCTATAAAAGGAGGGTCACACCTCAAGGGCTAAGAGCGGCAGTTGGGAGAGGAGGAAGCCTCGGTACAACCCTCCTAGGGGGGGGGGGGTACTATGTTATGCTCTCTCCCTCTGGGCTGTTCGACGACAATGACTGGTCGGATTTTCTGAAGATGTAATAGTTGGAGGGACTTGTGATGAAGTCTCTATAAGGGTTGGGTCTACGTTTACGGATTGCGGCGGAACACAACGATGGCACTGTTTTGTGTGAGTGCCATATTGAGGGAGAGTACCTTGATGGTGCACGTAGTCACCGACAGGTAACTGGTTCAGGCACAAACACGTGGGCTTGAAGGGTCACAGACAAGTGGCTGATAGAGATGTTGACAGATGTTGTAGCAGCAAAATTAGCCACGGGCATACCTACTGGGTTGCAAGGGTAAGGGAGACGAGTGCGGAAGTAACGGCCAGCGGACGACAGCTTGGAAGCACTGGTCGTGAATTCCGGCGTGATTGTCAACGGGCGATGGACCTGAGAGCATGCATGGCCGTGGCAGATGGTTGAACGAACTGGAGCGTCTAGACATGGTGTACATTCATCAGAAAATTATATCCATGAATATAGCCCAGTCAACGGGTGAATCACATTAAAAGAAATTACTATTTGGTTATGTTTGTTTTCTCCCCTATCACGTGCCCATACACCAAGTCCCACATTAGTTAGGGGAGCAGGATTGGACCGCTTAATATACTCGTTGTTCCCTCCTCCCATCATAAGGTCGGCATTTTGGAGCGATTCACATAAATAACTATTATTCCAATGCTAAGGCAACATACAATCGATATTGCATTGGAGATCAACCTTCTGTCGGAAAAGATCAAACAAATCTGCAACAAAAGTTTCATGTGAAGAAGGAACATAAGTGAATGGTTTTTCAGGCGGTTTCCGATGAAGCAATTGAGAGAGCCAATCCCACCTCCGGCGAAGTAAGGAAGAAAGCAATGGACGGTGTAAGTTACCCTTTACACTCTAGGGGTTCAAGTGTAATTTGCTATTTTTTTGATGTTATTTTCAAAATGACCCTAACTCACATGTATTGGTGGGAATGTATCATGTTGCTTTTTTACATTACTTTTCTTACCACGACTTATCTTTTTGTCTAAAGTACCCCCGAATTCAAATAAGGGCTTCACCCCCAATTTCTCCCATTCCGTGATCAACAGCCACTCTCCTCATGCATCCTCAGTGTTTATCGCCCATTAGATCCAGGAATCATTTCCTGAGTTCAACGGAAATGCAAGTAGTCGTCCTACTGCATCCATTTTTCTCCCATTTCATCCCAAAAACTAAGTCATTTCCTCCTATTCTAAAGAGAACACCTGATTTCCTTGGGCACCGTACGTGGTCATTTTCGCTCAATAGAACCTGGAAGTCTCGAAATCATCTCCAAGATCCACTAGAACTCCAAGTAGTCGTCTAAACTCTAAATCTCCCTTTCTTTCATCATTGAAGCCCTAGAAGTCGGTCACTGGATCATGTATCTATACAAGTATGTACTAGTATCATCCTCCTTATAAGTGAAAGTACGTTCATAGCACATTCTTTGTGCGGGCGAATCATGTGTGCCTTGGTGCACATGATGTGCTGGCACATCAATGAAATGGGCCGACACATCATGAAGTGGCCAGAGTTTCTTGTAAGTTAGCTAGGGTTTATCGTGGCGAGTTAGGGCTTCATGTAAATAATTATGTAAATTAGGCCTAGTAAAATAGAGTTTATGGTAGGGTTTCTTTTAAATTAGAGCTTCGTATCTAAAGTTTTGGTTTTGATTCATGCAATGATTTAGAGTGGGTATTTTGATCATTTTACGGCAAGGGGGTCGGGTTGAAAAATAACACCAGCCCCATGATCTTCAACGATGAGGGGTGGTTGAAGCAAGAAAAATTCGAATGAAAAAGATGAACTGGTTTTTTTGACTATTTATGTATTGTTTTTAACATTTAAGAATCAATTGATTGTTTTAAGGTGACCTCCGGCTCGACGGCAAGGGTGGCAGGGATGAAAAATGACACCAGCCCCATGATCTTTGATGATGAGGAGCGGTTGAAACGAGAAGACATTTGAACGAAGAAGATGGACTGACTTGTTTTGCTGCTTCTTTTTTTTCATGTTATTTTTAACTTTTATGGGTAAAAAAAAACTTAACAGCTATTTGGATGGAACATTTGGCAGGTGTTGAGGGCCAGAAAAGTAATGTAAAAAGCAAGCAGATCCATTCTCAACAATATGCCTAAATTGGGAGTCATTTTGGGGAAAACCTCTTTTTTTTTTTGGAAGTATGTAAAAAGCAATGTAAAACCTAACATGAAAACCTATTTTTTTCATGTTATTTTTAACTTTTATGGGTAAAAAAGAACTTAACAGCTATTTGGATGGAACATTTGGCAGGTGTTGAGGGCCAGAAAAGTAATGTAAAAAGCAAGCAGATCCATTCTCAACAATATGCCTAAATTGGGAGTCATTTTGGGGAAAACCTCTTTTTTTTTTTGGAAGTATGTAAAAAGCAATGTAAAACCTAACATGAAAACCTATTTTTTTCATGTTATTTTTAACTTTTATGGGTAAAAAAAAACTTAACAGCTATTTGGATGGAACATTTGGCAGGTGTTGAGGGCCAGAAAAGTAATGTAAAAAGCAAGCAGATCCATTCTCAACAATATGCCTAAATTGGGAGTCATTTTGGGGAAAACCTCTTTTGTATCTATATAAGTATGTACTAGTATCATCCTCCTTAGAAGTGAAAGTACGTTCATAGCACATTCTTTGTGCGGGCGAATCATGTGTGCCTTGGTGCACATGATGTGCTGGCACATCATGAAGTGGCCAGAGTTTCTTGTAAGTTAGCTAGGGTTTATGGTGGCGAGTTAGGGCTTCATGTAAATAATTATGTAAATTAGGCCTAGTAAAATAGCTAGAGTTTATGGTAGGGTTTCTTGTAAATTAGAGCTTCGTGTCCAAAGTTTTGGTTTTGATTCATGCAATGATTTAGAGTGGGTATTTTGATCGTTTTACGGCAAGGGGGTTGGGTTGAAAAATAACACCAGCCCCATGATCTTCAACGATGAGGGGTGGTTGAAGCAAGAAAAATTCGAATGAAAAAGATGAACTGGTTTTTTTGACTATTTATGTATTGTTTTTAACATTTAAGAATCAATTGATCGTTTTAAGGTGACCTCTGGCTCGACGGCAAGGGTGGCAGGGATGAAAAATGACACCAGCCCCATGATCTTTGATGATGAGGAGTGGTTGAAACGAGAAGACATTTGAACGAAGAAGATGGACTGACTTGTTTTGCTGCTTCTTTTTTTTCATGTTATTTTTAACTTTTATGGGTAAAAAAAACTTAACAGCTATTTGGATGGAATAGTTGGTAGGTGTAGAGGGCCAGAAAAGTAATGTAAAAAGCAAGCAGATCCATTCTCAACAATATGCCTAAATTGGGAGTCATTTTGGGGAAAACCTCTTTTTTTTTTTTTGGTTTGGGATGAAACCGTATATGCCTATCAATGGATCGAAAAACGATCCAAATTCGATCCGAAATTTTCGGGTTTAGTAGTAGATTTTTAGTTCGAGATCTTATTAAAAGCGATATGATCCGATTCAAAATATAATCGGATCAAATTCAGGTTATACCCTAATCAAATCCAAATAAGATTCGATCCGATACATACATTTACTCAGCTTTTATATATCATAATCCATCCAATTCCCAACCTAACCATATTCCTTAAACCATCCGATGCCCAACGTAGCCATCTTATTTTAACCGCCCGATCTTGATCACTAAATCCATCAGCCCAAGCTTATCAATAGTTTAAACTTAGAAGCCACGAGTTTCTGCCTGATTTTTCTGTTGTTTCACCTCCCAGACCTGTCCACCGGATGAAGATCCGAATCCGAAAACTCCAGGTTTGGCATCATTAGCAATTTAGTATTTTGGTTCGAGATCCGACTAAAAATGATCCGACCCATTTCGAAATATAAAACAGGTCAACTCTTGGCGGTAAAGGCGCGCGTCAGAGCCACGGGAGTCACGTGACCCGAATGGAGCCGGTGGTTCCGAGGAGGACGACGTGAGAGCGGGCCGCATGGTCCCCCCTCCCCCACTCAGAGAACACGTTTCTGTCGCTTTCAGCTCTCTTTCACGCTTTTCCCCACCTCGAAACCCCGCGGTTTTTGTCCCGCCGAAGACAGGAGATATTTTTGCCTCCGCCTCCGTCCACCACACGCACGCGCCGGTATGCTTACCGCCTCCCCTCTTCCCGCCTCTGGAAGTTTGGTATCAGCGGCCTGCATCGGCGGTGGTCCCGCGCATCTAGAAAGCGCGCAATCACGTTGCTTTAGGATCTATTGCTTGGCTCCAACACTGGTTGGAGCAACGTGGTCCAACAAACTGACGTGGCAATCAATGATTGGCCAATTCTTCACAATCATAAAAAAAAAAAAAACCTTGAGTATAAAGTGGTAATTTGACCTACACATTATAGGCTATGGCGTCGTAGACTTCGAGACAACTTGGGACTCCTAGGTTTCTTCTATGGAGTGGGAATTGAAAAGCACTCCAATGGACTCTCCAAATCTCTACCTATTTTTTATGAAAAGATTAAATTGGGATTCAAAATACAATACTTGGTGGGTGATGTTTTTAAACTTTTTTTCATGGAAAGTAAGGGCGATTGTATGTGAGCTTGCAATATCCCTATTCTTCCATGTTGATGGTTTTCATGTAGGTGGGATTCTCACAAGCTATGGCAAGGGTATAAATTGTTTAGATGTACCTTTTGTGTAGGTAAGATAACCAATGACTTCTGGTGACTTCTCCATGATGAAAATTAAAACAAAAGACTTTCGGTGACCTCCAGTGAATTTTAGAACAAAGAAGGAAAGAAAATTTGCTGAAAAAAAAATGGACGATCGCCAATAGGGGTAGATGGAAAAGCCGGCATGGTGGGATAAAAGTGTTGGGTGTGTGTTTTAAAACCACACAAAGGAATGGGCTTTTAGTCCCATATCGGTAAGGGGAAAAATCCCCTACCAACTTAAATAGGATTGCCCACTTCCCCCCACTAGTCATCACACTAGAGGAGGGGCTCCACTAGCCCACACACGCGCGCGCGCGTGTGCCGTGCCGAGCCGGGCCGGGCCGGGCATGGGCATGGGCTGGGCGGCGCGTGTGTGTGCGCCCGCGGACCCGGACACGATAGCACCTCCGAAATGGGCTGGTCCGCAGCCGTTACGCGAGAAGCGTTGCATGCTAGCCGTTACGTACAGGCTCGCTGCGAGCTGTAACGTGCGAGGTTAATGGGCTTAATCACAGCCCATTAACCGCTCCCCTCTTTCAGCCTCCCATTAACAGCCCGAGGCCTATATATGGCCCGGTGCAGCTATGGGATTTACACAGTCCGAATTTCGGAATTCATCCCTGCTTATTGTCTCTCTCTCTCCCATTCTCTCGGTCGTGGTGTTGTTGTGCTGCCCCTTTGCTCCGAAGAGACTCCCTCTCTCGGACCAAAGCTTTGCTGCGGTGCTGCCTCCCGGCCTCGAGAAGATCGTCATCGAGTCGCTGGGTTCCTGAAAGTCTACGAGGTTCGCAAAGCCTTCTTGGAGTCGTGCCGACGAGAAGGAGGTCGCCTGACCGGGGTCGCCGTATCTCCGAGAACAATTGCCACGAGACCCGCACGAGGGGGGCAATAAGATTCTTGGGACAGTGCCTAGCACGCTTCGACCACAGGCCAGAGTTTCTAACTCTTATTCTGTCCTAATATTAGATCTAAAATAATTGACTTGCATCTAATAGAGAAATCTAAATAATTAGATTATTTTAGATAGATTATTTCTCCCTTTTAGAAAAGTTCGGCAAGGTGAATGACGGTTCCATAGAACCCGCTCTGCCTTGGCAAACAATTTCTAAAAGAGATTTGTGACTTGTCCTTGTTTGCGAAAATAATATTTGCTAATAAATTTTAATACTAATTTGCTTAAATCCTAAATTTGCTAGTTTAGAACGATTAGATTTCCAACAATCCAAGAATCTTATCGTTATTGTAATCGTTCATAAGTTATTTTCTTTGCAACGTGCTCACTAAGTTAGCCTACGTGATCATCTATTAGTCTTTATTTCGTGCTACCTATTAGTTGCTACTAATTACAAAACTATTTTCTACAAAAGTAAATTAGAAGCATAGATTATAGAAAAGACTAAAAGTCGTCATTGAAATATTCCACTGCCTACGGTGTCAAGAAAGGCTTGTCAAACCGGCATTAAATTGCCCAAGGTAGCTTGGTATTTGAGCGAGCCTAGTGCTCCACCTCCTACCTGGAGCCCATCTGGCCGTTAGGATTTGGAAGTTTCATTTGGACTTCTGAAAGTCAAATCTATACAGTTTGCTTTAAAATTGACAAAACTCTTATTTTTTCAATTATCAGATTTCAACTCCTTACTTTGGTCCGAAATGACATCACCAAACCGTGAAACCCTTAGTGCCAAACCCGAGAAGTTTGACGGGTCTAACTTCAAGAGGTGGCAAAACCAGATGCGATTCTGGCTAACCACACTTGGGTTATTGTCAGCCATAGGTGAAACCGCACCAGGAGTATCCAATGGGTCTAGCCAAACTCGTCGTACCCGAGCCTCCACTTCACAACCTGAACCTGAATCAACTTCTGGCATTCCCACTAGGACTCCAGAAGAAATCAACTACCATGGCCTTCATAGGATCCTAGGGGCCTTATCTGATAGGCTATATGATATCTACTATACCATTCAAAACCCTAAGGACTTATGGGATACCCTAGAGCGTAAGTATGGCCTAGATGATGCTGGAGTAAAACGCTTCAAAGCGTCTGACTTCAACAGCTTCAAAATGGTTGACTCCAAACCCATGAATGATCAGATTCATGAGTTTGAGAACCTAGTCCAACACCTGAAGACAAATGGTTCCACTCTTGATGAAACCTTTCAAATAGCCTGCCTTATAGATAAACTACCTACTTCTTGGTCTGAGTTCTCTAAGCACCTAAGTCACACCCAAGGTGACCTAACCCTAACTCAAGTTCTAAACTCTATTAGAATTGAGGAGCAACATAGGCTCAGGGAAAAGGGATCCTCTGAATCCAAACCCAAGGTCAACAACATAGAGAGTCAACCTTCTAAGCCATTCCAAAAACCAGGGATAGACTACTTTGATGTCTACTCACCTGTCGCTAGGATAACCACGATTAGGATCCTCATTGCCTTAGCTTCAATCTATAAGCTAGTCATACATCAAATGGATGTTAAGACTGCTTTCTTGAATGGCGATCTTAATGAGGAAATATACATGGACCAACCCGAGGGATTTACTGCACCTGGACAAGAGGGAAAGGTGTGTAAGTTAATTCGATCCCTCTATGGTCTTAAACAAGCCCCAAAACAATGGCACATGAAATTCGATGAAGTTATCTTATCCTATGGATTTGATATCAATTCAACGGATGAATGTGTATACCATAAAGTAGATGGTAATAATGTTGTCATTTTATGTTTGTATGTTGACGATATTCTTATATTCGGTTCAAACATACAAATCATAAATGATATCAAACATTTTTTGTCCCAAAACTTTGACATGAAAGATTTAGGACAAGCCGACGTTATTTTGAACACTAAGATCATTAGGAAGGACAATGGTTTAGTGTTATCCCAATCCCACTATGTCGAAAAAATCCTTAGGAAATTTTACGATCCCGATTGCCAACCGGTATCCACACCATATGATCCAAATACCCATCTGACAAAGAATACTGGACTTCCTAGACTACAGAGCGAGTATGCTCAAATCATAGGATCGCTAGGTTTTCTAGCAAACTATACTCGACCCGATATCGCTTACGCGGTAAATAGACTTAGTCGTTATACGTCTAACCCAAATTTGTCCCATTGGAATGCGTTAGAAAGAATTTTTAGATATCTTAAGGGAACCATATCATACGGTCTCCACTATAGTGGATATCCAGCTGTATTAGAGGGATACTCTGATGCTAACTGGATTAGTGACTCAATAGATATTAAGTCCACAACCGGATATGTATTCCTACTAGGAGGTGGAGCCATATCTTGGAAATCCACCAAACAAACTGTTATAGCTAGGAGTACCATGGAATCAGAAATGATAGCGCTAGATACTACTAGCACAGAAGCAGAATGGCTTCGAGATCTCCTATATGAGATCCCATTGATAGAAAAGCCTTTACCGGCTATATCTATCCATTGTGATTGTCGATCAGCTATTGATAAATGTAATCAAGAAAACGCTGACGTGAAAATAAATCGACATCTGAAAGTGAGACATAGATCTCTCAGATATAAGATGAAAAATCAAATAATTGCCCTAGACTTTGTTAGATCCGAAAAGAATTTGGCGGATCATCTAACTAAGGGCTTATCTAGGACAGTGGTCTTAGAATCGTCGAGGGGGATGGGATTAAGCCCATAAGAAAAATCACCGGAGTGGGAACCCAACCTCACGGAGGTTCAATGGGTAGAAACAAACTGTAGTAGTGATTGAAAATGAGGAGCACTGAATAATGCTCCCGTCCCTATGACGTCAGTGCTTATTAAAAGCAAGGGGTAGGATGAGTTTACAACTCTTAATAAGTCCAAGACCCATGAGGCGGGGTGTCGCCTTGCTCACACCCCTATTAGGACTTACCTATATGTATGTCGTTGTGAGGCCGCAACTCTGGGACCAGGGCTGCTCCCTAGAAACATACAAGAAAAGATATCTGCGCAAGGCCATTAATAGCGCAACCCGCTTAGAACCATCGAAAACTGTACTACGTGTACTACTTGTAGAAACCCGATAAATGAGACTGGTTCAAGGCGTAGTCCACCAAGTCCTCACGGATGTATACAACTGTACTAAGTGGAGGTTCAAACCGGAAGGTACCTACACCTACTGCGTAGTATAAGGAATCCAGCAAAGTCCTTTTACTTTATATTTTGAATTTTTTAAATTATTTAATATTTAGTGGTTTTAAACACATGTGGGGGATTGTTGGGTGTGTGTTTTAAAACCACACAAAGGAATGGGCTTTTAGTCCCATATCGGTAAGGGGAAAAATCCCCTACCAACTTAAATAGGATTGCCCACTTCCCCCCACTAGTCATCACACTAGAGGAGGGGCTCCACTAGCCCACACACGCGCGCGCGCGCGTGTGCCGTGCCGAGCCGAGCCGGGCCGGGCCGGGCATGGGCATGGGCTGGGCGGCGCGTGTGTGTGCGCCCGCGGACCCGGACACGATAGCACCTCCGAAATGGGCTGGTCCGCACCTGCCCTATTTTTGCTTTTTGCTCTTAAGTCCTCCACTATTTATTATTTACCATTTGGGACACTAGCCGTTACGCGAGAAGCGTTGCATGCTAGCCGTTACGTACAGGCTCGCTGCGAGCTGTAACGTGCGAGGTTAATGGGCTTAATCGCAGCCCATTAACCGCTCCCCTCTTTCAGCCTCCCATTAACAGCCCGAGGCCTATATATGGCCCGGTGCAGCTATGGGATTTACACAGTCCGAATTTCGGAATTCATCCCTGCTTATTGTCTCTCTCTCTCCCATTCTCTCGGTCGTGGTGTTGTTGTGCTGCCCCTTTGCTCCGAAGAGACTCCCTCTCTCGGACCAAAGCTTTGCTGCGGTGCTGCCTCCCGGCCTCGAGAAGATCGTCATCGAGTCGCTGGGTTCCTGAAAGTCTACGAGGTTCGCAAAGCCTTCTTGGAGTCGTGCCGACGAGAAGGAGGTCGCCTGACCGGGGTCGCCGTATCTCCGAGAACAATTGCCACGAGACCCGCACGAGGGGGGCAATAAGATTCTTGGGACAGTGCCTAGCACGCTTCGACCACAGGCCAGAGTTTCTAACTCTTATTCTGTCCTAATATTAGATCTAAAATAATTGACTTGCATCTAATAGAGAAATCTAAATAATTAGATTATTTTAGATAGATTATTTCTCCCTTTTAGAAAAGTTCGGCAAGGTGAATGACGGTTCCATAGAACCCGCTCTGCCTTGGCAAACAATTTCTAAAAGAGATTTGTGACTTGTCCTTGTTTGCGAAAATAATATTTGCTAATAAATTTTAATACTAATTTGCTTAAATCCTAAATTTGCTAGTTTAGAACGATTAGATTTCCAACAAAAAGTTGGTGGTGCCAAAATTGTCACCAGCTCGTTGTCCATGTGGCAATAACGGAAGGTGACACTTGGAGACATCAGCGTTCCCCTGGGGGTCACCCTTACTGTTGGGAGCACCCTGAGCGGCCTCAGTAGACCGAGAAAGCGACCTGGCCTCAGCCCCTAGGCATGGGCCTGCGTTATCGAGCACGTCTGGATACTCCACCACCATTCGACGTGCGAGCTCAAGGTACTTCCCGACTTACTCGACTTGCGTCGTCGCTTCCGATCAGCTTCATTGTGAGCCAGCGGCGAAGCATCGTGACCGTCTGATCGAGGGCGCTTATGGGCCTCTCGTTTGATTGAGATATTTGGGGGAAGAAGATAGAAGAGGGAATATCACAAGAGAGGGAAAAGGACGGAAGAGAGATATTTGGGGGGGGGATATTTGAGAAAGGGAGAGATTGGAGAGGGGGTTTTTTGCATGAAGGGTGTGGGGTTGGGTCATTGGGAGGGGATTAGAGTAAAGGGTGGGGGGATGGATCGAATTGGATCGGATGGGAGGAAAAAGGGGGTGGAGGGAGAGCCGGCTATAGGAGATCTGGCTCTCTCCCTCTCAACAGATCTCCACTCTCTCTATCTGCTTATCTCTCCCAATGGGAAAAGGTGCAGCAAAAAGGAGAGGGGCACTACAAAAAAGACGTATTTTATCGAACAAAATGTCGGAGCATTTAACATATGACTTTTAGTTATTGAATCCTTTATTCTAAGTAATGATTCTTTTACTACTTGGATTGTAGAGTCTGGGTCTACTAATCATGCATGTAACTCACTTCATGGATTTCAGAAAAGTAGAAGTTGGCTTGATAGGGAGGTGACCATGAGCATTGAAACTAATATCATTGCAGCTACTAAAGCCATTGGAGATGTTAATATTAGTTTTTCTAATAATAAGACTATAGTATAATATTTTCTATGTTCCATCTATGAGACGAAACTTGATATATGTTTTCTCTTTGGTTAATGAAGGTTATTAGTTTATTTTGATGTTATTGGTGTCTTTTAAACTGAATGGAGTTTTTATAATAAGATAAATGGTTCAGAATAATCTATATATCCTTAATACTAATTTAAAAAATATAACATAATAACTTTAGATTTCCATCTTAATTCATCTAAGCGTATAAAATCTTTGGAAAATATAATTCATAAATTGGTAAAGGCCGGGTTTCTGGAAACAAATACCTCTGGGACCTTCCCATCTATGAGTCTTATCTAGAGAACAAAATAACCAAAATGGCTTTTAATTCTAAAAGAATTAGAGCCAATAAGATATTGGCATTAATCAAATGATCAGATATTTATAGACCCATGAGCGTCATAGCGATAGGAGGCCATAAGTACATCATCACTTTCACCGATGATTACTCAAGATATAGATATATTTACCTGATTTATCAGAAGTCAGAGTTCATTGATAAGTTCAAAGAATTCATGGCTGAATTAGAAAAGTAGACATGTAAATGTATAAAAATTCTTTGATCTGATTGAGGTGGCAATACATATCAGATGAGTTCCTTTTGGTAGAGTATGGAATTGTATCCTAGATAGCTGCTTTAGGGACACCAAAACAAAATAAAGTTTTTGAGAGAATGAATTGAACCTTGTTAGACATGGTTCGGAGCATGATGAGTTATGCTAGTTTACTACCTACTGTTTGAGGATATATCTTATAAACAATAATATATATTCTGAACCATGTTCTATCTAAGTCAGTGCCTTATATCCATAGAAAGCTGTGGTCGAAGCAAAAGTCAGCAGTACAATATTTTATAGTATGGTGATATCCTACATATGTGTAGAAGGACAAGAGGGATAAGATAGAATTGAAGTCCAAGGTATGTCTGTATATAGGGTACCCCCAAGGAAACATATAGTGGATTGTTTTATGCCCTTGAGGAAAAACAGGTAATCATTTCCACGAATACTATCTTCCTAGAGCAATATTATATTATGAAGCACAAGTCTACTAGTAAAGTAGTTATAGATGAACTGCATGGTACTAGTGAAGAGCGCGTATCCGAAAACATAATAAGAGCTGACAACGTAGATACTAATATACCAAAAACTTTAGAAGCTAATCACTCAATACCACCACCATATCATCGCAGTGGGAGAAACATTAGAGATCCTGATAGATACTATAGAGAATCCTTGCTAGTTGATCCAGAGGAGTTGGGAGTATGATCCCTTGAGCTACGATGAAGCAGTGGAAGCTATCGACAGCTCTAACTGGCAAAAGGCCATGGAAGTAGATATCACATCTGTATCCTATAATGTTGTCTGCACTCTTGAAACTCCTATATTAAATATATTGGGTGTAAGTGTATGTACAAGAAGAATAGAGGATCCGATAGTTCTGTTGAGATTTACAATGGTAGATTAGTTACCAAGGGTTATACCCTAAGAGAAGGGATCAACTTTGTCGAAACCTTCTCATCGGTAGCTATGATTAAGTCTATTTGGATCCTTCTATATATTGCAGTTCATTATAATTAGAAGATCTGGTAAATAGATGTCAAAACAACTTTTCTCAACGAAGATTTAGAAGAGGATATTTACATGATGTAGCCTTCAAGTTTTGAGTCAAAGGGTTAGAAGCATCTAGTTCGCAAGTTACAGAAGTCCATTTATGGACTAAAGCAAGCATCTAGAAATTAGAGCATCCATTTTGATCAAACAATCCAGTCATATGGATTTAATCAAAACGAGGATGAACCTTGTATGTACAAGAGGCGTGATGAAACTATAATGATCTATTTGATACTATATATATGGACGATATTCTACTTATTGGAAATAACGTAGGAACATTGTCAACAGTAAATGTCTAGTTGTCAATATAGTTCGATATGAAAGACCTAAGTAAAGTGAGTTATATTTTAAGGATCAAGGTAACTCGAGATCGTCAAAACATAATTATCTTACTGTCACAGGTCGCGTACATAGATAAAGTTATGACCAGATTCAACTTGTAGGACTCTAAGAAGGATTTTGTGCCTTTCAGACATGGCTTGAAACTGTCTAAGAATCAATATCCTAAGACACCTAAGGATCGAAAAAGCAAAAATGCAGAAGGTACCCAATGCTTCTAAAGTGGGTAGCCGAATGTATGTTATGCATTGTATAATACCAGATATCTGTTTCGCAGTAGGAATGATAGGTCGATTTCTATCGAACCGGGTCCAGCTCACTAGATAGGTGTGAATTATGTACTCAAGTATCTTTATCGGACGAGGGACTATGAGTTGGTTTACACCTCACAGGATTTGACACCGATTAGATACATAGACTTTGACTTTATGTCAAACTTGGAATCTAGGAAATAAATGTCAGGATTATTGTTCATGATAGGAGGAGCAGCGGTTAGTTAGCAGAATGTGAAGTAGAAATACATTGCAGACTCTACCACATAAGCTTGTAGTAGAAATGCATTGCAGACTCTACCACAAGTCTACTAGTAAAGTAGTTATGGATGAACTGCATGGTACTAGTGGAGAACGCGTATCCGAAAACATAATAAGAGCTGACAACGTAGATACTAATATACTAGAAACTTTAGAAGCTAATCACTCAATACTACCACCACATCATCGCAGTGGGAGAAACATTAGAGATCCTGATAGATACTATAGAGAATCCTTTCTAGTTGATCCAGAGGACTTAGGAGTATGATCCCTTGAGCTACGATGAAGCAGTGGAAGCTATCGACAGCTCTAACTGGCAAAAGGCCATGGAAGTAGATATCACATCTGTATCCTATAATGTTGTCTGCACTCTTGAAACTCCTATATTAAATATATTGGGTGTAAGTGTGTGTACAAGAAGAAGAGAGGATCTGATAGTTTTGTTGAGATTTACAATGGTAGATTAGTTACCAAGGGTTATACCCTAAGAGAAGGGATCGACTTTGTCGAAACCTTCTCACCGGTAGCTATGATTAAGTCTATTTGGATCCTTTTATATATTGCAGTCCATTATAATTAGAAGATCTGGTAAATAGATGTCAAGACAACTTTTCTCAACGAAAATTTAGAAGAGGATATTTACATGATGCAGCCTTCAAGTTTTGAGTCAAAGGGTTATGAGCATCTAGTTCGTAAGTTACAGAAGTCCATTTATGGATAAAGCAAACATCTAGAAATCGGAGCATCCATTTTGATCAAACAATGTAGTCATATATATTTAATCAAAACGAGAATGAACCTTATATGTACAAGAGGCGTGATGAAACTACAATGATATATTTGATACTATATATATGGACGATATTCTACTTATTGGAAATAACGTAGGAACATTGTCAACAGTAAATGTCTAGGTGTCAATATAGTTCGATATGAAAGACCTAAGTAAAGTGAGTTATATTTTAAGGATCAAGGTAACTCGAGATCGTCAAAAACATAATTCTCTTACTGTCACAGGTCACGTACATAGATAAAGTTATGACCAGATTTGACTTGCAGGACTCTAAGAAGGATTTTGTGCCTTTCAGACATGGCTTGAAACTGTCTAAGGATCAATATCCTAAGACACCTAAGGATCGAAAAAGCAAAAATGCAGAAGGTACCCAACGCTTCGACAGTGGGTAGCCTAATGTATGTGCATTGTATAATACCAGATATCTATTTCGCAGTAGGAATGATAGGTCGACTTCTGTCGAACCCGAGTCTAGCTCACTAGATAGGTGTGAATTATGTACTCAAGTACCTTTATCGGACGAGGGACTATGAGTTGGTTTACACCTCACAGGATTTGACACTGATTGGATACATAGACTTTTACTTTATGTCAAACTTGGAATCTAGGAAATAAATGTCATGATTATTGTTCATGATAGGAGGAGCAACGGTTAGTTAGCAGAGTGTGAAGTAGAAATGTATTGCAGACTCTACCACAGAAGCTGAATACGTTATAGCTTGCGAGGCAGCAAAAGGTGCGGTATGGCTCAGAAAGTTTTTGGTGGACTTAGGGTGCTTATCAGACGCTCAGTTACCTACTGTGATTTATTGATACAATAGTTGAGTGATAGCATAGTCCAAGGAGCCAAGGCACCACCAGAAGGGGAAATACATTGAGCTCAAGTTACACTTAATTCAGTAGTTTCGAAAGCAATATCAAAAAGGAAAGCTTGCCACTAAGGCGAGAGGAAATATGCCAATGATATTTGTCAAAGCATGAGTACTTACCCACCAAGCCTAGGTTTCGAACTAATGACCATGGGCACGGATGAAAGGTGTCATGTATGCTATCGGTTGGAGACTTTTTTAATGAAAATGTTTGTACTACTTTTTTTTGGGGGGTTATTGGTGATAGGCCCTTCTAACATATTGTATTTAGAGATAAAGTCAGTCAACATAATTATTGGTGATGGGTCCTCTCGATTGGTAAATATCCAAATTACGTCTATGTGTAGCTGTATATGTGGGCCCGGTCTAAGCTTGACATAAGTATTATAGCAAAAAGAGTAACAATCTTTGAAAATTGTTACTCTTTTGCTATAGGAAATCATTGTAGCTAAAAAAATTATTGAAATTCTACCACTTTTTTTTTTTAATATAGTAAAATCATTGCTGCAAAAGAGTAACAATCTGTACAGATTGAGAAACAATCGTTGTTGACTAACAATCTGTGCAAATTATTACTCTTTTGCTACAGTGAAATCATTGTAGTAATTTTTTTTTTGAGAAATCTCATCGGGGGAGGGGGATTGCTACAATGAAATCACTATAGCAAAAGAGTATCAATCTTTACAGATTGAGGAATATCTTTGTAGAGTAATAATCGACGCAGATTGTTACTCTTTTGAGGATTGAGTCATGTAGCGACAAGGACGGAGGGCATGCTCTAACAGATAGTGTGTTTATTAAAAATGGATAAAAGTCACATGTGTGACTTCCTCTGGCTACATCCTTTTCGAGAGAGACCAAGTGTAACACCGTCTTGTTGGCTATCATTTCCCTTAAACCGATCTTTTGTAGGGACCCTTCACTAAGTTTTTTTTTTTTTTTAACATAAACATCTCGGGCATGACATAATAAACAGTCATCTCAAACGTCCACTCGATCTCTTCGTTATAGCCTTTGTGAAGCAGTCATTACCAATGCTTTGAAAACCGAATCGGACCGAGCGGTTCAACCAGCTTGGATCGGAACCGGAGCATGTTTCAGTTCAATCATTGAAGGATTTAGTAAATATCTATTAAAAAAATATATTTTTATACAATTCAAACGGTTGAACCATCGTTTGGTCCGAACCAGATGCCTTTTCTATTCGCCTTCACTGGTCATTACATTCTTCTTGCTCCACGGCAGGCTTTTCGTCGGTCCTCATTGTCTTCATGTTGATAGCTTAACAACAATAATAAATGGACAGCAACTTCCTCAGCTAATGTGGCAGTTCATAATTGGTGGATGCATTTGGTGTATGTGAAAAAAAATATAAAAAAAGATAGCAATTGAGAGTATTAAATATGGCCCAATTTGATAAAATTAAAATTATACCTGTCAACTCATATTCCCTAATCATATGCTGCCACATCATCCGGTCTACGGGGTTGCTGCCCCCTAAGAAAAAGATAAATGCTAGGTAACCAACTAGTTTGCTAACTTTTGGATTGCCAACTTTAGGTGGCAGCCGCCTAGGACTCATCCCATGGCTCCCACAAATTTAGATGCTCCCAGCAATGAGGACTTGCCAGCACTCCACATCACGTGGAGTTCGCAACAAAAGTTGGCGAACGAGTTGGCTATATAGTATTAAGAAAAATTTGACGATCGACTTTGACGACAGATAACTACGATCGACTCGCAACATTGCACCACATAAACGTAAAGAGGTAATTTGAAAAGGCTAAGAAGATCATTTTCAATGGGTTTAAATTACCTCATTACCCTATGCGGTGATAGTGATGCAATGTTGTAGTTACCGGTCGTCAAATTTTTCTCGTTGCCCCCTGTGTAGCAATCAAGTATTGTCTTTGCTTAGTCCTTCACCAACAATTGTCTGAAAGAGTAGTGACTCAAATTCCAAAAGGCACCCACTACGTGACAAGCATCACAGCCATCAATTCGGACCGAGTCTCATTCACACATCGGGTTGCCTGCCATTGGACGGCTGTGATGCATCATCTTACGTAAGGGATGCCTTATTGGATCATTGCCGACCACAATAGTATAGTCCATGGATATAGTACAAGAATTAAAATAAATTAGGGGGCACGAGGAACATATGTTTTGTTTAATCCTCATCCAGAAGAGGGTATTCTCATTAATTAATATTTCTAATAAAATTCTATGGTTTAGTATTCTCATTAGCATAGAAACACAAGGAGTGATATATGATCGTTCCCAAGTCCTTCATTCCACTGGAAAAAATACTATCTATTACTTTTGAAATATGGAATTGGCCTAAATGAAAACGGACGATTCCATAACGATACCAAACACCCCACTTGATTGTTGGGCTAGATAGGTCAGTTTGAGCAGGAGTCATGCTATCTGAACAAACTGAAAGAATCTAGAAGGGCAACTCCACATGAATAGAGCGCTAGCATCTCCTGATTGGCAGGACTATGGGCCATGTCAAGAACCCTAGGAGATCCTGCCACCACCTGTTGCCGACCACCACCGACTTCCACCGTCCTGTCTACCAGCCATCGTCCATCGACTTGCCTCTGATAGTGATATTGTACATTGTAGTATAGGATAACTCTTGCACATGCGTATATATAGGCTCATTATCTTAATAAGAAGATAATCATTCTCCCCAAACCCTACCCTCTCTCTCTCCCTCTCTTCATTCTAGGGATCTCCTATTACATTGTGTCAGAGCAAGATTCCCGAGCTCCTCTTACCTGACAAGATCGTAGCCAGATTTGACGGGATGGTAGCCAGATCCGATCCCTCGTAGTAAGCCACCCTCCTGAGCTCCTCTTGTAAGGTTTGATGTGGTCTACAACTCATAAAACCCTAGGTTTGGCTGTATATGGTTGATAGTTTATTTAGGATTATATAAAGGTACATATTATTATATGTGTTATGTTTATAGAACTTAAGAAGCCATGGCTATATAGTAGTTCATCTGAGTAGGAGACTTAATGGATCAGTCCTATAAGCCTAAATCATTCACATCTTTGATTAGGATTGGTCGCCCTATCAAGATAAGCTGTTGGAATGACAGAGTATGAGTATCTCCACCATGGTCATTCCCAGGCACAGTGTCTGTGACCGAATCGAACCAACATGGTGTACAGATCGGTGAGCAGACACCGGTGTACATAGTTATATTTCTGCTTAGGGTAATCGGTCCTAAACCCTGAGGAACAATGACCAGTGGACTAACCAATTGTGTGTAACTTTGGTACACCAACGTTTGAGGAATCTAACTACGACCCAATACCACGGTGCACTGGGTTACGGGGCTGGCATTGCATCGGCACGCCACTCCTGCAGGCCATCCACATCCATACTGGGAGGTGCATTCCTTGGTCTGACATATACCGCACTAAACCTAGTCCTGGTGGTCAGCAATTGAGCTATTGACTGGATCCGGTTGCTTTGCCAAAGCGATCGAAGGTGCGATGTGATAGTCAACCTTGAATGAACCTAGTCATATGGTCACTCGAGTCTGATGGTGCTCTCTACCGCTCGAGTTGACTCATGGCACCAAGTAGAGGGACATCGTATTACCAATACTAAGCGGAGAGTAGGGGTATGCGAGAGAGCTTAGTAAGTCTGGGAGAATTGGAGTGCAGCCTGCGTCGCACTCTGGGTGGCTACATAGGTTAACTATGACCCAAAGGATTGACAGGGACACTTGGGTAGTGTGTTGATCGAGTCCGATTGGAAGCCATGAATCCTAGTCCCTTAAGGTTCCACCTTATCCACGATCGTTACGGATCTTTACTATCTCCTTATCTCACAGGATATTATAATTAAAGAAATAATACTTTAATCATCCTGTGTTCCGTGAGTGCATCGCACTGGAGCATGGTGGTTATACAAGACTAAGTGTGTTCACTAGAACGCATAATATGAGTTTAGTAGTTTGTTTACTATAGGGCACCCCACCTTTTACTGAAGGCACCCTAGTAAATAGTTAAAATACTATTCATCATCCATGGTGTGTTGACTTTGTTGCCGATGAGGTGCTCTTAGTGTTAGGGTGCATTATCGTGCACGTAGATGGGCCATACATAGTCCCACATAAGTTGAACGGCCACTAAATGCATGGGGGCATTTTGGTCATTTCAAAATATCATGTATGCCCTAGTAGCCGCCTTCCTCACTAGGACTAGCTTGCATGGCTATCAAACCTATAATTAAGGGATTAATTAAAATTTAAAAAGATTTGAAACATCTCCTTAATTGCATAAATTTTAAAGTGGCAACTAGTAATAAAGGGATATTGAATTTGAGAGAAAAGAGATAGAGAGAGAGAGAGAAACGGTTTCAAATGGCAAGGGAGAGTAAGGGTCATAAATTTCATATCTGAAATAGTACATCCTTTGATTCCCTAAAGAGAACTGCCCCCTCTTCTCTTATGATTCATTTTTTTGCTATCTCTCTCTACCTTCGAAAGCAGTGTTCTTCGCTGCTTTGACATGTCGATCATTGGTGGCTATCAAAGCCATGAATAACGATAAATATCATCCGAACTCACTATCGTGAGGTGCTAAAAGTCATCGGAGGTGGTTGCCGGCTGTGGATGTCATCAGAGGTCACCAGATAAGGTGAGATGATGAATGGATGACTCACAATGGAAGTAGTCACCAGAGTCCTCTATCAGTAGATGTCGACACGTGGTGTCAACGGAGATCACCAGTGGAGGTGATCGAAAGTTGTTGATGTTGATTCTGACCGAAGATCAAATATGGCATGGCCGTCGTTGGTTGTCAAAGCAGCAAAAATGCTACTTTGGGAGGTAGCATCCCCGCCCTATATATATATAT
>OX393551.1:40527022-40544522 GCA_947650365.1 Chamaelirium japonicum | reverse complement strand
TGGAATCGGGTCCTATGGGATTCCTACAAGTTGTTCGACTATGACCAATTTGGTGGCAACGACTACAACGAAAAGGTCGCACTTCCCTAACATCTGTATTTTGTCTTCTAATTTTGGGACGACCAGGACGACGTCTAGTGTTTGGTGGTAAGATAGGATTTTGTCTTTGTGACGGATTATGGAGCTCATACGGATTTGGTATCCCTTCCATAGGAGTAGCATAAACTTGTTTATATGTTTCCACATATAGTTCTATTGGACACAAATCATAAATATTCCATCTCTTAAAGTTGCATGCACATATTGCATGCTGACATGGAATAAGTGTGTGCTTCCATTTTCCGCATGTACAAGTATTTTCTACTAGGTCAATGATTTCACGTCTAGATTTTGCATTATCAATTATTTCAAATTGCATCTCATTGACATGTAAAATATCTAAATATCTTGCTTTATCAATTCGTTTTTTAAGTTTTTTTTCCGCTTTAGGTACAAGTTGACCTTCCCATAATTGACAAGCCTCTCTACGTTTACAATGTAATTTTATTAATTTACACCTAATTCCATCTAAAAGTCCTGTTATTGGTTTCTCTCGTAAATGTCTAATTGCTGAATTAAAAGACTCGGCTATATTAGATGTCAATATCCTATACCGTGGTACGGGTGAGTAAGCTGTTAACCAATGATGTGCATTATGTGTCGGGTCACCTGATATAATCCAATCATAAGCTTTCTTATCTTCAGTCTCAATTTGTTGAAGCACTGCATTACATTCGGCAATATTATATTTCTTAGCTGTCTTTCTTAATAAATCACATAAAAGTTTTTTTCGAAATTTATTTTTAAGATTTGCTTTAAAATGTTGTATGCAAAAGAAATGATGAGATTAGGGAAAAATTCTACTAACGGCATAAATAAGTCCTTTTTGTTTATCAGAAATAAATGATAGTTTTGAAAAATCATATGGATTTAATGCAATCATAAGACACTCTAAAAACTAAATCCAAGTATGCTTATCTTCAGCCTCGACAACTGAATATGCTATTGGAAACATCCCACCGTTAGGATCATGGGAAATAGCAGTAAGCATTATACCTTGGTATTTTTCTTTTAAAAATGTACCATCTATAGCTATAATCGGCAAACATCTATTTTTAAAACCAGTTATACAAGAATTAAAAGCAATAAAAACTCTTTGAAAACTATTATTATCATTAGTTTTAATTATAGCAAAACTACCAGGATTTGTTTCAAAAATAGTTAAACAATAATGGTCTAGATTCATATATGATTCTACATCACAACCATGGATTTCTATATTAGCTTTTTCCTTAGCTTTCCAAGCTTTATTATAAGATACAGATACATCATAATTATGAAGCATATATTTTATTATAGAAGATGGAGGATAGTTCGGATTATTTGCTAAACGAGTTACAATCATAGATTTAATCCATTCAGAAGTAGCTTGAGGATGATTTCTTGGCACTATCTTACCTGTACATGTATGAGTCAAATTATATGTCACAATGCCAAAGGTATCACCATCACAAGTTTTTTTTGCATAAATACGCCATGTACATTCTGGCATATCACATTTTACCACAATTCTACTTTTATTATTGCAATCATATGCTAAAGTAAAAAAAATTTTAATTGCAATATCAAGCATGGCTTTTCTAAACAATTTTGCCGATGAATAGGTTTTACCAATGTAAATCTCGTTATCATCCGAAGATGATGAACTAGACTCACTAATCTCTAAATCCATATCACTATCAGAGGTAATCGGTGTTAGAGCTGATACTAGTGTTGATACCGGTATTAGTGTCGGTACCGGTATAATAGATGAGGGTTGACTAATATTATCAAGCATATCATGGTCATTTGCTGGTGGTGTCGATGAACTAGGGTCATCGGCATTAACATAATATGATTGATAATTAATATTTACATTGCTACTTGGGGGATAATCTATAAATATAGTTAGCCTAGTACCACGAGAAATATTATCTTGTAATATCCATTCCCAATTAGCATTATCATAAATTTCAATTAGATATGACTGCGATTGATTAACTATACAAGCTGACCTTAGTACGAAACCGGGAGGAATGTTGCAACGAGTCGCTATCTCGTGTTGCACTTGTACTAACGTCGAACCCAGTTGAATAAAAACGACCCTTGTATTTCCTCCAACGTAGCTATCAATCTCGCACCGACCTCCGTAGCGACAAATTATTGGAATCATTGTCGCCATCTAATGTAAATGAAAGAATGTAAAATTAAGTGCAGAGGGGGAGAGTTTGAGAGTTCAGGAAGAAAGAGCAGAGAGGTGAGGAAAGAGATGATGAGAGAATGAGGGAGTGAGCAGAAAAAGATGATGAGAGAATGAAGGAGTGAGCAGAAAGATGAGGAGAGCGAGAATTGAGCCATAAATTTTATAAGGAGAGAAAGAAATAGCCGTTAGGAAGATGAGAATAAAAAAAAAATAGTTTAGTAGGCAACGGTTAAAAAAATAGCCGTTAGAGGAGAATAAAAAAAATAGCCGTTAGATGGATAGAAGAGAATAAAAAAATAGCCGTTAGATTGATAGAATAATAAAAAAAATTAAGAAATTTAATTTACGCCATCTCAGATGGCGTATAGCCATTAGAGGAGAATAAAAAATGAGGAGAATAAAAAATGAAAAAAAAAATTTACGCCATTGTTCTTTACGCCAACTGAGATGACGTAATAGGGGGTATTGTCGGTATTTGGAAGATTTGTTCTTTACGCCAACTGAGATGGCGTAATAGGGGGTATTGTCGGTATTTGGAAAAAGCTGAAAAGTTTTACGCCATTTCAAATGGCGTAAAGACTTTACGCCATTTGAGATGGCGTAATAGTCCGTTTTTGACAAATAATTAACTTTTGATCCGTTTATTAAAATATTAATATCTTTCATTCCGTTTCTCAAAAATTTCTGAAACCTTAACTCAGTGATGGGTTATGGTTTTTCCACAATCAAATTTAAAAAAATCACATAGGAAAATATTTTACTATCAAAAAATCGTACAAAATATGATAAGATAGGGCTTTACCCCCATCAAAACAGAAAGAAAAAAATAGTGATATGTTGGGGTTTTACCTCAAATGGTTATCGATTTCTGATCGAACGGCATGAACTGGATACGGCAATGGTGGGAGATCAACCAGATTTTCTGGTTGGAGATCTGGACCATAAGGTTAGGGTCTCTATTTCAAGGAAAAAGCCTGAGGGGGGGGGGGGGTTAATGGGACAACCACTGAACTAACTGCCATACAGAAGAGTAAATAAAATCAAGATCATATAGTATTCCTCAGAAGTAAAATGGTTAAAAAGATTAAAAATATTTACCCCTTCCCATTTATGTCATCTCATGAAGATGATGTCTCAGTTAAAAAACAGAGAGAGAGAGAGAGAGAGAGAGAGAGAGAGAGAGAGAGAGAGAGAGAGAGAGAGAGAGAGAGAGAGAGCTATCATTTGTACATTATCAATGCCACCTACTCAAACTTATTGTATGTATGGTGTCACAATGTCACATGGGGTGTGGCAGCATTGCCCTCATCCCTTGTTGAGAGGGAGGGAGGGGGAGACAAAAACTGGCAGTAAGCCCAAAGTTGACTACAAAAAGTGAATGATCAAATTTCAAGATTGTTTACAGATTCACATGTTAGTGTCACATGGGCATGACAATTTTAGGAGCTTGGAAGCCAAGAAGCACAAACTCCAATAACCCCCCCATATAAATATTTAATAACCAGTCAGTCAGGCAGTCAGTAGGGGGGTAATCAAAGAAAGACTATGAAGAGATGGTAGTTTTTACAATAACACATCCTGATAACTGCTTCAAATTAACATTAAGTGTGCCACAGTGTCAGACACCTCTTCACAAGAGCCTCATACTAACATTGGTAATTAAAAAGAAAATAAAAAAAGAAAGAAAGAAAGAAATCACAGCTTCACCCTGATCAAGATCCTAAATGGCTATCCCTTCTACATGATCACACAGCCGTTGGTATTCTCATCATTGAAGAGATTGGCACCATAGTCACTGGCCTCTGCCTGGCTGTTGAGGTAGGGAGTTGGGTAGTACTGGTGGTAGTAGCCAGTGTAGGGTAAGGTCTGAGGGGACCTATGGTACATCATCTGTGGCTGCATGTATCTGCTCTCATGCATCATCATGTTATTGCCCTGCCCTCTCATGTTCATCATCATGGATGATGGATGGGCCTGGTAACCCTGCATGTTCATCATCATGGGTGGCTGCTGCTGCTGGTGCCCATGCCCCCCAGCACCACCAAACCCAGCACCATTTGATGGGAGCCCTGTGTACCCAGGGAAGCTGTTTCCTGGTATCACATGCCCTCCACCAAGCCCATGGAGCCCAAGATTACCCATCACTCCATTCATGTCATTCACCCTCTTCCCCGCCTCCCCTGCATTTGGATTCACCCCACCCAAGTGGCCAACGCCTCCCATCTTGCTGTTTGCCGCAAAATTTGGGGCTTTCTGCTCCGACCCATTTGCATTTGGGTTTGCGTTCTTCATCGCATGGTTCTGGTTGGGATTCCCACCGCCCTTGTTCGCCGCCGCCGCCGCTCTGTTGCTGCCGCCGTTCCCGCCGGCATTGCCGTTCTTCTTCGCGTTGGCTGCGGCAGCTGCATTGCCAGCCTGCCTCAAAAGATTGATCTGGTTCATCTTGTCAGTGAGGAACCGCAGGTCGTCTTCCTCATCAAAGTCGTCATCGTCCTCGTCGTCGTCTTCGTCGGAGCTGAACGAGGCGAGCTTGCTGTGCTGGTTTCTGAAGTCTTTGAGGCCTTGGGTGAGGCCCTGCTTGGCCTGGCCTTTGCTGTTCTTGTTCCCATCTTTCATGAGATGGGCAGCTTGCTGCTGCTGCTGCTGCTGCTGCTTGTGTTGGTTGTTGGGCTTGAGATTTTGGTGGGTGGACGACTTTTGAGCCCACAGCTCTGCATGCTTGCCTGATCTGGCCAGCCTCTTGATCAGGGTCGCAGACTCCACATTTCCTGAGACTGTCACCTTCTGCTGCTCTGCATCGATGATCACCGAGTAGACTCCTGAACCAGAGATGCAAACCAAACAGAACTTGAGATGGTATAAAACATGTGAAAACGAGAACCATGGATCACAGTTTCCTCTGCTGTGCATCTTTACATCCCCCCTTTATACTAATGGGAAAAAAAATTTCTCTGGGTTCTTCAAAGTACTGAAAGGGGAAAGACCATAGTTTGGGAATGGAAATCCAAAATAATCACTCATGCAGTTCTCTCTCTCTCTCTCTCTAGAGAGAGAGAAAAGAGGAAATGCAGGCACATCCAGATCTTGCATAGTCTTAAGAAATTTTAATGGGTATTCACTATTGAAAGCCCTGGATCTCCTTTAACAAAATTTGACAGCAAAAATTCATTGTTTAACATCAAAATCTCTCTTTGCTCAACCAAAAGTGAACCCAAATCCATTTGACAGAGTATTTCACCGCACAACTTCATAAAGTAAGAAGTAGAACAGATCATGGCTACATGAACAGAGGAAACCTTAAGCATTTTTTTTTTTTCTAGTACAATGATATGCATAAAATTGGGTGGACAAGGAAGAGACAAGCATCCATTTGCAGATCAAAGCACAGATCTCAAAGAAGAGAGGAAGAACACCCATGATTCAAATCAATAAATAAAAATGTAAATTAGATTTGGGAAAAGACAAAGCACCTTCAATTCTCTGGAGGAGCTTCTTAACTTTCCGCCTACACCCATCGCAGTGTATGTTCACCTTGAGGATGCATGTCTGAAGCAAACAAACAAAGAGGAAACGGTTCCCATTACATCCCCCATTACAAGACACAGGTGGAAGAGGATGGGAATCACCCAAAAGGACAATCTAGAGAGAGAGAGAGAGAGTGTGTGTGGGGGTACCTGGATCTTTAGGAGCTTAAAGTCCTCATCTTTAGTCATTTCTGCCGCTGCTGCTGAGAGGTGAATAGGACCACAAGAACCTCTGTTTCTCTCTCTAGGATGGTGGAGAAAGGAGTCTCATCTTATGGGATGGGAGGTTCTTCCACAAGATACTCTTTCTCTCCTCACCTCCTCCTCTGCATATATATTTCTCACTAGGCCCGGCATGTGTGCCATGTTCCCCATGTCTTACTGTTTTAGAGAGAGAGAAGGGGGTCTGATAATACACTCCCGGAGTTTGATAGGTGCACTCCTCTTTATTTATATTAGGATAAATTACAAAAACCTCCCTGAACTACATATATATACATTTTATTTCATATTGATCCCTCAATTTTTTTTTGAACAATTTAATCCCTGAACTGTGCATTTAACCCCTCTATCAACTTTTTGTCCCGAAAATACTCTTATCAATTTCAAATAAGACCTAAAATTATTTTAAAATATTTAATTTATGCTTATTAGGATAAGAATATTTTCAAAATAAAAGTTAATTGAGAGGTTAATTATAAACGGAGCATAGCTGAGGGATCAAATTATTAAAAAAAAAAGTTAAAGCGCCAATATGAAACAAGTGTATAGTTCTGGGGAGGTTTCGGTAATTTGCCATTTATATTAAGGAAAATTTTATTCATACCCCAAAAATCTGTAATTAGCCCCCGTATCCCTAGCGTTTCTCAATAACTTACTCAACAATCCTTTAATACCAACAATGCCCTTTTTTTTATACCCCAAACCCCAAAGCCCTGCTCAGCGTCTTTTGTACCCCAACCCAACCCAATGTTCGTTTAAACTTAGCCCACGCCCAACCCGTCGGGTTGTGCGGGGTGGGTTCGGGTTAACCCGCCCAAAGTCGGGTTGGGTTCGGGTTGGCCCGCCCAAGTTGCAGCTAGGGGTGGCAATGAGTCGTGTCGTGTCGGGTTCGTGTCGTGTCCAAAACCCCTAGACCCGGACCCAACCCGTTTAACTAATCGTGTCTAGATCCTAAACCCGTACCCGACTTGCTAATAAACAGGTAGACACGATAAGACCCGTTTACCACCCGGATCTATTCAGTTGACCCGATCCGACCCAATCTGACTTGACCCGACCTGACCCGAAAGACCCACTGGTTTTATATATTATAGTATCGGATTGCTGGTAGACCCGACCCGACCCGACATGACCTATTGAATACTAAACGGGTCTTCCTGGGTCTACCGTGTCCAGACCCTAAACCCGGACCCGACGCGTTTAATAAACGGGTCTATCGTGTCGACCCGTTTACGACCCGAACCCGTTTAGCCTTGACCCAGACCCGCTAACTTCGTGTCGGGTCCTGTCGGGTCGAGGAGAAATGATTCGGGTTGGGCTCGGATTAGCCCGCCCAAATTCGGGTTGGACTCGGGTTGGGTTCAAGTTGGCCCGCCAAGTTGCAACTCTACTTGTGCCTTCAAGTATCAGCCAACTGCATGGGTTTATTTAAGAGTGGGGTGTATTCAAGAGTGCATATAATTGGGGTATATTTAAGGGGGTATGTGTTTGATTGGGGTATAATCAAGTTGGGGCGGGCCATTTAACTGGGGTGTATTGAAGGTGGGGTGTAAGGGGGAAGGGTATTTTTGGAATATGAATGGGGTATGAAAAAAAAAAATGGGGTGTATTCAAGTTTGTTGGAAATGGGGGCTAATTACAGATTTATGGGGTATGAATAATATTTCCCTTATATTAATTCTCTGAAGCATTGTACAGACAGAGAGCGACACTCTGGATCCCCATTTAAGTGAAATATCAACAACCGAAGCGATCCAACGGCTAAGAATAAGAGAGAGAGAGCAACAATGACGTGACGGGACCCTTACTTTTTCACCTACTTGTAGGGCATATAGGTAGCGTCCGGTAGGCCACACCTGCGTCCTTCTCGTTTTCCTGGGAGATGAAAGAGCGTACGGCTATAGACAGCTTACTTTTTTCAAAATACCTAAGATATCCCTCCCTTAAAGACCTAAAGTACGGAGGGGATTTAGGCGGATTGAGGGGTCTATCGAGAGGTGGCAATTCTTGACCCGACCCGCCAACCCGACCCGAAGTTAGCGGGTTTGGGTTTGGTCTAAACGGGTTTGGGTCATAAAAGGGTCGACCCAATTGACCCGTTTATTTAATGGGTCGGGTTCGGGTTTGTACTTATAACCTGATTAACCCGACTTGACTCGTTTAACAAATGGGTCGTGTCAACCCGACCCGAGCCAACCCGATCAAACCAGGCCCAATCCGACTTTTCTTGACCCAACCCGACAAGTTTACATGGGTTCTGTTGACCCAACCTAGCCAACCCGACCCGACCCAGTTAGTAAACCAGTTAAACGGGTCGGGTTGGGTCAACCCGTTTATTAGGCGGGTCAGGTTTGGGTTTAAGTTTTTGACCCGTTTATTAAACGGGTCGGGTTCGGATTGGGTGTTTTGCCCTTATACATATGTCTCAACCCGACCAGAACCCGACCCGACCCATTGCCACCCCTAGGTCTATTCATACCTGAGTACGATTTTGTTCCAACCTCCTTTAAGAGGTTGGATGTTCCCGGTCTTTCTCATTGGTCCATATCGAGGGCTTTTGGTCATTTCACCATGATAAACAGTATAAAATGACAAACATACACTTGGAATGGACCAATAAGAGAGACCGGAAACATCCAACCTCTTTAAAGAGGTTGGAACAAAATTATACTCATCCATACCCAACCATACCCAACTCGATTTACAAAAATCTTAATCCGTTTTGCCCATAAAACCCGAGAAACCAATAAAAACCCAACCCGTGCTTGTCCATTCAAGTTGCTCGGGTTACTCGGATTGCCCAATTTACAAAAAAATGGACGAGTTGGACAGATTGCCCGATTTGAAATACTTGTAAAACGTAAACAAATGAAAAAGAAATAACCAATAAATCATTGATTTGCATAAAAAAAACCAACTGATGTTTAATTTGCATAAAAAAAACATAAACTCCAATCTATATCCTCATATATTTCAAACGAATTGTTAGTATTCAACATGAAGCAGACAGTCTTTGATTTGCATAAAGAAAACTACCAAAACATAGAAATATAAGTAGAGGTTCCACGAGATGCAAGTATGATACTATACATAGGTTCCTCGAAAGACAGGTGTCCAAACCCATCCAAATTGAAATCGGGTTGATATTTTTTTGTCCAAATCCGTCGAAGTTTTTAACTAACTTTGTCCATGCTTGTCCTTTGTTTAAGTTGGGCAGGTCGTGCTCGAGTCAAACCCGCCCAAGTCCCACCCTTAACCTAAAGACTGTTACAAAAATTGGTTTTGATAGAATAATGAAAAAACCGGTTTTTGGTTTAGTCCCATATTGCCCGTGGGGAGATCTTTTAATGCGTTTTTAATGGAACTCCCTTCATTGGGCTTTGTAGCTTCCCAAGAGCCAGGCCATAGCCCACCACACACGCGCGCGCGCGCGCCGGGCCGGGCTCGGGCCGCGGCTCGCGAGCCGCGTGGACGCGAATGGGCTTCGGGATTCGGGTTTTACACTGGGTTTTAATTTTTTAATGGAGATTTATTCCTTCCGTTACACTCTTCACGAGGCTGAGCTAGGTTCATTGAACCTGGACCTCTGCACTGTCACATGCAACCGTTTCACTTGACAGAGCAGTGAATGCTCATCAGTGCGTTGCATGCAATGGCTGTGAGTGTGGGGACGTTATGGCTAAGGACCTCTATATAAGAGAGGGTCCGGTGAAGCCAGAAAGACACCAAGCGAAGAGCTCTCTCCACTTTCTCTTTTCTTTCTCGTTCTCTCTTGTCTGGAGTGTCTGGAGTACGCTGAGAGTCCCAAAGGGGTTCCCTTCGGTGCTGAAGAGGAGTCCAGTCGTTGTACCCTGGGGAGCGTTCGTCGGAGGCCTTGAAGCACCTACCGAGGCGGCGAAATAGCTTTCAGGGCATTGTGCTAGCACAAGCCTCGACAACTGCTAAGTACCTTGTTCTTCTTCCTTCTTCCACCTCTTTGCCATATCTGTAGACAACCTTAGGACAACCTAAACCTTGTTTGATTGTTATGCTCAACCTTGCATGCTAAACCTATATAGTTTGTTCAATTACTTTTTGCACTAGATTTGTAACATCTCTATATTCTGTTAGTCATCGGTTGCTTGTCTTCATAGAGTAGAATACCCAACAACTGAAAGCTTTTTTCTTTATTCTATTCTATTCCGTTTAGATCTAGATCCAATACGAGAGTGTTTAGATCTAGTCTCTTGTTAATTGTTAGAATTCCTTTGATTTTTCATAAGTTTGACGGTGTCGAGGAAAGCTTGACAAACCGGCATTAAATTGCCCTAGGAAGCTTGGTACTTAAGCGAGCCAAGTGCTCCACCTCCTTCCTGGAGCTGACCTGGCCGTCAAATTTTTAAAAATTCAAAAGGAACTCTTCCTAGATGACTACTGAGATGGAGAGGAAACCTAGCAAGTCTAGTGAGAAGCCTGAACCATTCAATGGGAAGAACTTTAAGAGATGGCAGATGAAACTTAGGTTCTATCTGACTGTCCTTAAGGTTGACGACCTTATCTCTTCCGAGAAGCCTACCCTTATCTCTAAGGATGATGGCTCATCTAACCAAACCGACTTAGACTCCTGGGAGAGGCAGGATTATCTGTGTAGGAACTATATCCTCAACTGCCTTGTCCCCGATCTATATGATGTTTACTTCACCTGCAAGTCCGCCAAAGACCTGTGGAACTCCTTAAGAAGAAGTACGCCACAGAGGACGCCGGGTCGAAGAAGTTTGTGGTCGGGAAGCTGCTGGAGTTCAAGATGGAAGATGAGAAATCTGTAGTCTCCCAACTTGAGGAGATACAGATTATCATCCATGAGGTCATTGCTGAGGGATACAAAATCTGTGAGGGATTCCAAGTGGCAACTATCATAGAGAAGTTGCCTCCCTCGTGGAAGGAGTATAAGAACAGTTTGAAGCACAAGAGGAAGGAGATGACCCTAGAAGACCTTGTTGTCCGAATCCGTATAGAGGAGGACAATCGAGTGTCGGAGCAAAGGGAGCGAGCCTCTATGATAAAAGAAAAGGCCAACCTCATGGAGGGGAAGTCTTCCAAAAAGAAGGCTCTTGCTCCTAAGCCCTGGGAGAAGAACAAGCAATTCAAGCCCCAGTTCAAAAAGAAGCCGAATGGAGACTGCTTCGTTTGTGGCAAGCCAGGTCACCTGGCTAGGGAGTGCCGCTTCAATGCAGCTAATCGGCCGAAGAACAAGTCCGAGGCGAACGTGGCACAGAGCGGCTACTTCTCGGCAGTGGTGACGGAGGTCAACCTAGTCAGCAACCTTGCAGACTGGTGGGTGGATACGGGAGCTACCCGACATATATGTGGGTCGAAGAGCTGCTTCTCCACCTATACACCTGCAGAAGAAGGCGAGTCGTTGTACATGGGGAACTCCTCAGTTGCTCAAGTTGCTGGGAAAGGGAATGTGATTCTGAAGTTCACCTCTGAAAATCTTCTGACTCTGAAGGAGGTGCTTCACGTCCCAGACATCCGGAAGAATCTGGTCTCCGGAGCAATGCTGAGCAAGAAGGGCTATAAGCTTGTATTTGAGTCGGATAAATTTGTCCTGACTAAGGGAGGGTCTTTTATGGGAAAGGGTTATCTTGATGAGGGCTTATTTAAGCTGAATGTAACCTCTTTCAATAATGATAATAAAATATCTTCTTCTGCTTACTTGTGTGATTCTTTTGATCTGTGGCATGCTAGACTAGGACACGTTAACTCTAAAACCCTTAAAAGGTTAGTTAACTTAGGTAGTGTACCTAAATGTGTTCCATCCTCAAATGGAAAGTGTGACATATGCGTAGAGGCTAAATATGCCAAGAAACCTTTTAAGAGTGTAGAGCGTAGCCTAGAAACCCTAGACTTGATCCACTCAGACGTGTGCGACCTTAAAGGTTACACTACGAGAGGAGGGAACAAGTACTTCATCACTTTTATTGATGATTGTTCCAGACATTGTTCTATCTTTCTCCTTAAGAGTAAGGACAAGAGCTTGTCCAAGTTTAAATCCTATAAGTCTGAGATAGAAAACCAGTTAGGGAAGAGGACCAAAGTCCTTAGGTCGGACAGAGGAGGTGAATATGAGTCCGGAGAATTCACTAAATTTTGTGAAGACAACGGTATAATTCATCAGACCACTGCTCCATATTCCCCTCAGTCTAATGGAGTAGCTGAGAGGAAGAACAGGACCTTAAAGAACATGGTCAATGCCATGATGATCAGTTCAGGGGTACCTACGAACCTGTGGAGGGAAGCTGTGCTCTCAGCAGCACATGTTCTTAATAGAATCCCATTTAAGGAATCTGAGCAGACTCCTTATGAGATTCTGAGAGGTAGGAAGCCATCGTATAAATACCTCAAAGTATGGGGTTGTTTAGCGAAGGTATCCATACCTAACCCTAAGAGGACCAAGCTAGGTCCTAAAACAGTTGACTCTGTATTCATAGGATATGCCCAGAACAGTAATGCGTATAGGTTTTTAGTAATCCATTCTGAAAACTCATACATAGATGATAATACCATCATCGAGACTAGGGATGCCGAATTTTTTGAAAATCGGTTTCCTTATAGAGAGAGGTCTGAAAAACCTCAGGAGCCCAGTACGCTTGAGAGGCCTGCTCCTAGACAGAGGGATGACTCTTCAGATAATGAAGAGATCGAACCTAGAAGGAGCAAGCGAGCTAGGACTGGTACTTCATTTGGGCCTGACTTCATTACATATCTAGTGGAAGAGGATCCAACTAGTTATAATGAAGCCATGACCTCAGATGACTCTATCTTTTGGAAGGAAGCTATAAATAGTGAACTTGAGTCCATAAGATCCAATAACACCTGGGAGCTAGTTGAGCTACCTCCTGGTTGTAAAACAGTTGGATGTAAATGGATATTCAAGAAGAAGCTTAGGGCAGATGGATCCATAGAAAGATATAAGGCTAGGTTAGTAGCTAAAGGATATAAGCAGCGAGAGGGAGTAGACTTCTTTGATACTTTCTCACCAGTGACTAGGATTACATCCATTAGGTTGCTTATAGCTATAGCTGCTATACATAACCTTGTAATTCACCAGATGGATGTAAAAACTGCATTCCTAAATGGAGAATTAGAGGAAGAGATCTACATGAATCAGCCCGAAGGCTTCATAGTGCAAGGTTTGGAGAAGAAGGTTTGTAGACTAAAAAAGTCTCTTTATAATCTCAAACAGGCTCCAAAACAATGGCACGAGATGTTTGACCATGTGTTAACTTCAAGTGGTTTCAAAATTAATGAATCAGATAAATGTATCTACACTAAGGTCAATAACTTGACTTGTGTGGTCATATGTCTCTATGTAGATGATATGTTGATCTTTGGAACCAACTTAGAAGTAGTGGTCAAGACCAAGGACTTCCTAAGTAGGCACTTTGATATGAAGGACTTAGGAGCTGCAGATGTCATTCTTGGAATCAAAATTAAGAGAGATTCCAATGGCATAGCTATATCTCAATCTCACTATATCGAGAAAGTACTTAGGAAGTTCGGTCATATTGATTGTCTACCTGCTAGAACGTCATATGATCCTTCAGTACACCTGAAGAAGAATTTAGGGCCTAGTGTATCACAACTAGAATATTCTAGGGTAATTGGCAGTCTCATGTATATCATGAACTGCACGAGACCCGATATTACCTATGCGATAGGTAGACTTAGTAGATACACTATTAACCCTAACCAAGAGCATTGGGATACTCTAATCCGAGTTCTAAGGTACTTAAAACATACATTAGATGATGGCATTTTCTATGGTAGGTATCCAGCTGTCCTAGAAGGATACAGCGATGCTAATTGGATTGCGGATTCCTCAGGAACCAAATCCACTAGTGGGTACGTGTTTACCCTTGGAGGGGGTGCAATTTATTGGAAATCATCCAAACAAACATGCATTGCCCGATCCACTATGGAGTCGGAGTTCATAGCACTAGATAAAGCTAGTGAAGAGGGTGAATGGCTAAGGAATCTCATTATGGATATTCCTTTTTGGCCAAAGCCTATTCCTGCTGTCCCAATTCATTGTGATAGCCAAGCAGCTATAATGAGGGCCAGGAATAACTCCTATAATGGAAAGTCACGACATATTCGTCGTAGACATAACACTGTTCGACAGATATTGAAAGATGGGATAATTACTATTGACTATATTAGGTCAAAGGATAATTTAGCAGATCCCTTAACTAAAGGACTAGCTAGAGAGTTAGTTCTAAGTACATCGAGGGGGATGGGGTTGAGGCCTATAAACGAATAAGTCTCCGATAACGGTAACCCAACCTACATGATTGGAGATCCCAAAATCAAGGTTCAATGGGAAAACAAGTTATTCGAGGGATTTGTGGGGATGCTATCAAAATTCTCCCCTCCCTATGATGTGATAGTACATTCTGTATCGCTGAGAGGCTGAGTTTTAGACTCTTAATGCTAACTATAGCTGGTATACCAGTGGGGTGTATAGATACAGAGCACTCTTGATAGTAAGCACCTATATGAGTGTAGAAGTGTGGCCGCTTCTATGAGAATTGAGGCTAATTCTCTAGAACACTCAAGAAAACTGGGGGAGGCTCATGGCCATAAAGAGCACAACCGCATGGGACTCTATGATGTATATGAAAGTATGGGTGAGACTTGTCGACTAGACTTACAATATATAGCTGTACAGTTCAAGACGTAAGTTCACTGTCAGCTAGTAAGTCCTGCAGTCTACACTAAGCAAAGGTTCAAGTCGAATGACACCTTATGTCTATACATACTCTTATAAGTACTCCAGACTACTTCTTTCGTTTTGTTTTTCGATATTTTCATTATTGTGGGGGATTGTTACAAAAATTGGTTTTGATAGAATAATGAAAAAACCGGTTTTTGGTTTAGTCCCATATTGCCCGTGGGGAGATCTTTTAATGCGTTTTTAATGGAACTCCCTTCATTGGGCTTTGTAGCTTCCCAAGAGCCAGGCCATAGCCCACCACACACGCGCGCGCGTGCGCGCCGGGCACGGGCTCGGGCCGCGGCTCGTGAGCCGCGTGGACGCGAATGGGATTCGGGATTCGGGCCTTGTTTTACACTGGGTTTTAATTTTTTAATGGAGATTTATTCCTTCCGTTACACTCTTCACGAGGCTGAGCTAGGTTCATTGAACCTGGACCTCTGCACTGTCACATGTAACCGTTTCACTTGACAGAGCAGTGAATGCTCATCAGTGCGTTGCATGCAATGGCTGTGAGTGTGGGGACGTTATGGCTAAGGACCTCTATATAAGAGAGGGTCCGGTGAAGCCAGAAAGACACCAAGCGAAGAGCTCTCTCCACTTTCTCTTTTCTTTCTCGTTCGCTCTTGTCGGAGTGTCTGGAGTACGCTGAGAGTCCCAAAGGGGTTCCCTTCGATGCTGAAGAGGAGTCCAGTCGTTGTACCCTGGGGAGCGTTCGTCGGAGGCCTTGAAGCACCTACCGAGGCGGCGAAATAGCTTTTCAGGGCATTGTGCTAGCACAAGCCTCGACAACTGCTAAGTACCTTGTTCTTCTTCCTTCTTCCACCTCTTTGCCATATCTGTAGACAACCTTAGGACAACCTAAACCTTGTTTGATTGTTGTGCTCAACCTTGCATGCTAAACCCATATAGTTTGTTCAATTACTTTTTGCACTATATTTGTAACATCTCTATATTTTGTTAGTCATCGGTTGCTTGTCTTCATAGAGTAGAATACCCAACAAAAACAACCCTCACCCTCTGCCATTAAGATCAGGCATTACAAGCAACCTAACCCCGCCACTTCCTCCTCTTTCCTCCTCCCTCCCCAATCCTCCTCTTTTCTCCTCCCCCCCTATCCTCCTCTTTTCTCCTCCCCTTATTCTTCCTCTTCTTTCTTTCGTTGTCGTCCTCTTTTCTGTAAATTGCAACACTCTGCCTTATTAGGTTGAGTGCACCTTTTGTGCATTCGACCATCTCGGTAGAATGCACAGAAGGTGCATCTGTCCGAATGGGTCAAATGCACATAAGGTGCATTCAGTCTGGTAAGGCCGACTGTTACGATTTCCAGGATAAGGAGGGGAAAGAGAAGAAAAATAGAGGAGGAGGAAAAAAAAAAGAAGGAAGACAGGGAGGAGGAGATGGACCAGTGGCGACAGCAGACGACAATTTGCACACGAACAACAAAGACAAAATAAGGTGTGGACTATAGATGGGGACTGTCTTTGGCAAACGAGGGGGGTGCCTAAGGTATTTTGTGGGATGTATCTAGCCCCACCTTAGCATTTTGTAGAACATTGCCATTTGAACAACGGTACATACACACGAACATAATGTCGGGGCCATCTCACCAACCACTAGAGAATAGGGGTGCAACTTGGGTTAGGATGAAACGGGTTTGAGCCACCCAGAAACAGAACTGAACTAGTTCAGTCCTACCATATTGAAACCCAAACCAACCCGACTTGGGCATATACCCGAACCAACCCAACCCATACTGAGGTCGGGTTGGTTCAGGTCAGCTCTCGGGTTAGTAGTTGGTCTAAAAATATAATGGCAATCGGCTATTTTACTAGCATGCTGAAGGTCCACATTGGACTCTAGGCTTTAACCACCAGCAGAGTTCTCTTGGTAATTGGTTCAATCGTTCAACGTTAGCATACTACTAACGTTTACTCGGGTGCTAGTGTGATGTAGCCCAAAAATCCAAACCCGTGACATATGTATGTGGCCTAATATATACATGAGTTTGATTTTTGGGTTGGGTTGGTTCTACCCGAGCAACAACCCGGAGCTGACCCATATTTGGCCGGGTCCTCAAAACATAGAACCAAACCAACTCATTTAGTCAAAATACTCGAAGCAACCCGACCCATTTAGGTTGGGTTGGGTCGATTCTCAGTTTTACCCGACCCATGTTGCACACCTACTAGACGATGCATCCACGTCATTGTTATGTCTGAGTTCATTTCCTGTTGCAGGAGATGAAGCGTCATCGTTGCTCCGTGGCATAGACCTGGGCGAAGCTGGTTAAAACTAAATGTTTGATGTGGCTGTTGGTGACAATTCAACTGCAGATGGGTTAGTGATTCATGATGATCAGGGTTAAGGGTGGCAATGGGTCATGTCGGGTCGGGTTTGTGTCGTGTCTAGTTTCGGGTCGTGTCCAAAACCTCTAGACCCGGACCCAACCCGTTTAACGAATCGTGTCTAGATTCTAAACCCGTACCCGACCTGTTTATAAATAGGTAGACCCGATAAGACCCGTTTACCACACGGGTTTATTCAGTTGACCCGATCCAAATCAACCGGACATGACCCGCTGATACTATATATTATTGTATCGGATTGCGGGTAGACCCGACCCGACACTACCCAGTGAATTTTAAACAGGTTTTGTCGGGTCTACCGTGTCCAGACTCTAAAGCTGGACCCGACCCGTTTATTAAACGGGTCTAT
>OX393551.1:40427022-40524522 GCA_947650365.1 Chamaelirium japonicum | reverse complement strand
GACGAGAGAAGGGGGAGGGGGAAGGAGGGCGGTTGGGCGGGGACGATCGCTGAGGCGGAGGGGTGGGCAGTAAGACATGAACGACAGCAAGAGAGAGAGAGAGAGAGAGAGAGAGAGAGAGAGAGAGAGAGAGAGAGAGAGAGAGAGAGAGAGAGGAGGGGGGGGGGGGGGGGGGGGGGGGGCTTTTTGGGATTATTGTGGATGCCAAGACTAGTAGGCCAAAAGGGTTGGGGGACATAAAAGATTTGGGTGCCATCATTAAATCTATGGATGCGAATAGACGGACCCTTAAAGCAAGTCCGACAACCTCCTCCATAGGATCCTCAACAAAGAGGAGCCCAACCCACCACATCACCCACTTTAAGCTTCAAGGAGGTTCCTCAAAACATCCTAGTCTAGTAGCCTCCTCCATAAGCTCCTCAAAATTAAAAAAAAACATTTTTATCCCCTTTTTTCATCCAATTTACAATCTAACTAAATGACTATTATACCTTTGACTTGGAGCTGTCAAGTAGCCATTGGGACAGCTGGTGATAGCTTGAATGTGCAGCCTCTGTTCTTCAATGAGCCATGAGGGAGGTGGAGACCAATCCCTCAAAAAGGCAAGCTGAGCCCGCTCCCTCATCAATAGAGAGCCCTAGGAAGGCTGGTGGAGCTGCCCACCCCCCACCCCATTTTAGGGAGGCTGTAAGGAGCATGTTGAAATTGTTCTTAAAGCATCTCCATCGGCCTTACTTGAAGACATTGTCCCACCAAATATGGCAACAAGTAGCGACCGAAGCCTTCCAATGTGCTCGCTTACCTATCGCCACATTTAAAATGCACGGAGTAGCTCCGCCCCATTTGTTGGCTTGCTTACAGATCGTCGTTTATTATTTGGTAGGGAGTGGGTATGGAGACCATTGGAGTAGGAACAAAACCCACTCAGTAATTGTGTTGACGTGGCAAAAATGGCTCACAATATTTAGCTTTTAGCTAAGGAAGCAGATGGAGATGCTCTTAGAAAATTAATCAACTTTGGTTTGCTTTCAATTGTCAGGTTGTTGCTGGAGTTATGCATAGTGAAATTGAGGCATGAATGCATATGCTATTGTTACCACTATTACGCGGCAACCAGGGTCCGTGGGTGACAAAGGGGCCGTCGACATCTGTTATTTCCGCCCCTTTGGACGGTTACGGATTGTTGAGATCTATAGGCCACCAAGAGAACCTCAGGGAGCTCCCAACATAAGGGCAGGATGATCAAATGGGTGGGGACATGTGTCATCGTGGTTCGAGGTGACTATTTTAAGTCATTCGGGCTTGATCCATTAACATCCAATAATAGATCATGATTAGTGCGTGTTGACTAGCCAGTAGCCACGCATGAACAACTTTCGTTCTTGTCTCATGGATTCGACTCCTCTCCACTGATGATCGTCTTCCATATCGATAGGTAACGATTTGGGGAGCGGGTGGTGGCCGGTGATCGGCAGGGTGGTCGCCGGTTGAGGTGGCAGGTGGTGGGCGGTCACCAAAGATGGTGGAATACCCCTTGGGTTCATCCCATGGTCATAGTTCATGATCGTTGATTTTCAGATCTCCACTTGTAGCTCTCCAAATCATCAGCGATCGATAAAAGAGATGATCGTCAGTGGAGAGGAGTCGAACCCCATTATCATCCGGTGGGTTGGGGTGCATTGAACTGACTGTGATCCAACCTTTGGACAGTTGTGAGCTCCCTCCAACATGGGAAGCCTTTGTGCGAATGACTTTTCCGTGCACGGTGTCATGGATCTAAACTGACCTCAACTCTAATTCTCTTACTATAAAGTTTGCTCCAAAAAAGAAAAAAAAAACTAAGAATTGAACTAAGCCGTTAGCCGTTGGGGATTTTAAGGGGGTGTTTGGCATCATTACGAAACAATCTATTTCCATTCCGAATTTTATGATTTATTTTATGATTTGAAAATAACGGCTAGTAATTGTTCTGGTGGAATGAATAACTTGAGAACTAAAAAACATCACTCCAGCTATTTCTATACAAACTGGAACACTACATCAAATTACATTAGAAATAGTAATTGATGGTAATAACCTCTCCTGGAAGAGAATTAAGGGGAACAGTTGTTCCACATTCCAAACACCCCCCTAAGAGTCTTCTTCCATAGTAGTCGTGTGGGACTTTCAAAGTTCATGAGATCATCACTATATATTTTTTAAAGATCATAATTGTTATTAAGACCAAGGTTCTATCACATAGAGTTCACACAATCTAGAACAAACCTACAAAATCTCACAACACAAAACAAACACAATAAAGGAGAATTACATCACACTCTTCCCACTTCTTGTTATTTTGTCACACTTTCTGGTAGGCCACCGTTGTAGGATCCGCTTTGTTGAGAGACTAGCCTCCAAATCCGGATGAAGACGAAGGGAGTTGAATGGCACTTTGGGATCCCATTTACCATACTTGATTGTCATCTCGAGCAACACCGCTGAATCTGCCAGCTTGAGGTCATATTTACCATCACTTGATGTCTCGGCACCGCCAAACTTTTTGATTCTTGCCATAACCTTATGGATCCTCATTAAGTCATTGGGCGGAATGCTCTTCAGAGATCATCATTCATCTCGCTTGCGGTTGCAATATCCTCATTTGCATGTCCCCTTTCTTCTACTACAGCACCTGGTAGTAGTCCAATGAGGAGGTCCACGCTTTCAACACCACCATCCACCTAAGCCTCAGAATGATTGAAGTCTCCCAATCCAATCGCGGCCTCTTCAGCTCCCGTTGTAGCCTGCTGATCTTCAGCACTTACTGCCTCTTAGGCCTCGACCAAAGGGGTGGTCGAACATTTACTAATGTAGCCATCTCTGTTGACCATGCCCAGCGATCATTATCGTGTTGGGAATCCCTTGTACCCCGATGCCCCGCCCAAGAGTCGAGCGGGTACTGAGCCCGGACCCCGTCAATGTTCTGAAAATAACATAGCCTTAGTGACACTAATAGACATTATTTGATGGTCGAGTCAATTGTGTTGATATAAATTCAACAAAAGTTGTATAATAGTGTCAATAAGGATATGCTCTTTTCAGTTTTTCAATTTTTGAATGTCAAAATTTTAAATAAAGGTTGAAAATTAGAATACCCTAAGCTAGGGGTGTGCATGATCCAAAGCAAACCGACCGATTCTGATCGGATTCGATACACTCAATGGATCAGATTGGATCATGATTTTAAAAACCGATATGATTGGATCAGTTATCGGATTTGTACATTTAAAACCGATCTAAACCAAACTTTGTAGTTTTAAATATTTTATGGATATGCATTTATTAAAAAAAAATTATGGATTTGAATATTGTGGTAATGGACATAATGGTAGTTGTTTTAATTTGAGTCGTCATTTTTTTTTTCTAGTCATTGCAATGGAATCATGTATTGTTATTGGTAATTTGGTATTTGGTTAGTATTATAGCCTCATTTTATAACTTTTGAAATAATTATTTTAAAGTTGAAGTACGATCAAAACAAAAACAAAGAAAAGCTTAGTAAGTATATGAGCCAAAGCCCAAACTGACCATCCAATCCAATCCAAACCGATTTTAATTGGATTTGATTGGATTCAAGTCTCAAATCGGTTTGGATCGGATTGAAAATTCTGAAAACTGATCTTTGTTGTATCGGTTTGGGTTTGAAACCGATGCACACCCCTACCCTAGATCGTACAACCAGACCTATCCTACCAACTTGGGCTTGAAAATTTTTGCTAGAGTTTGGGCTTAGGTTGGGCAACACGTGTTGGAGGCTGGGTTGGGTTAGACAATGGGTTGAGGGTTCTAGTACTTAGCTTAGGCTTGTGCCGACCCCCAATCCGACCCAAACCGCTCAAGTCGGGTGCGGCCTAAGAAGTAGCAAATGACTAGCCCTGTCTTATGATCATGGTGCATGCCATGTAGCCCACCATGCCACCTATTGGACCGTGCAATGTGGTGCACCGTCGGGTGCGTGCTATACACCTTTGTCGGTCAATATATGATTTCCATAATATGTACACATTGGATATCCAAATCCGGACAACTGTTTGATCCTTAGGGTGTCAATGGGCTGGGCCAATCTGATAAGATCTTAATTTCAATAGCCACTACTACTCTGTTATCTGGGCTTGGGCTTGGGCTTGCAAGGCAACTTTTATAAAAGCCCAAATTCCGTACCTAGATAGGTGTAGGCTTGTCCTGTGTGTCCTAACTCCTAAGCCCTTTCTGGTGAACTCAGACAGACTAACATTAGCAGTCAATATGGGTCAAGGTCAAGCATGGGCACAAGGCGGTTAGCCGTATGCATGGTCATCAGTCTCTCCATTTTTCCCCGAAAAAAGGAAAATTTTATTCACACCCCAAAAATAGTGAACATATGTGCGACGCTAGATCAGTTTCCGGGAGAGTCCAAGTGCTATCTTGCAGCAAACTCGATTGCAGAGGACGTAAAAGATTGGAGTTTACATCCCGGTACCCCCTTGAGTTCTTGAACCTACTAAACCTTTTATGATTACCACTATTCAAGCTGAAGCTCAAGCTAGGGAGTCCGATCATACTTTTAAGAAATATCGCTACGAAAGATTATTTTTGTAATGACACACAACTCATGGTGACCAAATGCATGACGCGGATCATCGAAGCAAAGTACCTGCGTGAGCATGAGATCATATCCCAGTTGACTACACTAGGGACACCATAACATAATAGGGTATCTGAGAGGAGAAATCGAACTTTGTTAGATATGGTTCGGACTATGATGAGTTATGCAACGTTACCACCCAGTTTTTTTGGATATGCCCTAAAGACAACAGCATACACCTTAAACTTTGTTCCATCAAAGTCAGTACCTCTCACTTCTGGAGAGCTATGGTTAAAGTGAAAGCCAAGCCTGCAGTACTTTAGGATTTGGGGTTATCCAGCACATATGCAGAAGCACATACGAGATAAAATAGAGTCAAAGACGAGCGTGGGGTATCCAAAAGGGACAAAGGGTGATCTGTTTTATGATCATGAGGATATAAAGGTTATCGTTTCAATGGACGTCGTATTCCTAGAGTTGGATTATTTAATGGACCATAAACCCACCAGTAAAGTATTTCTTGAGAAATTATTTGGTACTAATGGGAGTGCGCAGACAAAAAATATAATAGGAGTCGATACCACTAAGATTAACGATACTGTAGAATCGACTTCAATAGAACGGCTGTAAGGTTGTCGCAGTGGAAGACCCGCAAGAACTTTTGATAGATACATTAGAGAAGCCTTCTTGGTGGATCCAGAGTTTCAGGAGGATGATTCTCTCAACTACGATGAAGCGATGGTGTCCTCTGACCATGCAACATGGCAGAAAGTCATGAAGGCAAAATTGTCATCGATATCCCAAAACACTATTTGAAAACTTATAACACCACCTCACAACATTAAACATGTTGGATGTACAAAACGAAAAGAAGCCTAGATGGTACCGTTGAGACTTATAAAGCTAGACTAGTCGCTAAGGGTTATACCCAGCGAAAAGGGATCGATTATGACAAAACCTTTTCACCAATGGCTATACTTAAGTCTATCCAGATCCTCTTATCCATTGCAGCCCATTATAATTAGGAGATTTGGCAATTGAATATCAAAACCGTATTCCTGAATGGAGATTTGGAAGAAGACATATATATGTCTTAGCCTTTAGGCTATGTCATAAAGGGTCAAGAAAATCAGGTGTGCAAGTTGCAAAGGTCAATTTATGGACTTAAGCAAGCATCCAGAAGTTAGAACATGCGCTTTGATTAGGCTATCCAGTCTTATAGATTTAAACAGAATGTTGATGAACAATATGTTTATAAAAGGAGCGATAAGATTACAGTAGTTTTTCTGGTTCTTTACGTAAACGATATCTTGCTAATTAGAAACGATGTTGGAACATTGTCTATAATGAATGTGTGGTTGTCCTCTCAGTTTGATATGAAAAATTGGATGAAGCGAGTTATATTTTAGGAATCAAGGTAACTCGAGATCATCATAACATGATTCTCTTGCTGTCACAGTCAGCATACTATCTTGGTCAGATTCAATATTCATAATTCCAAGTAGGGACTAGTTCCATTCAGACATGGAATGAAATTATCTAATGATTAGGATCCTAAAACTCCTTGGGAAAGGGTAGAGATACAGAATATACCTTATAGTTCGGTTGTAGGGAGTCTGATATATGACATGCAGTGCACGATATCATATATACTATTTAGTAGGCATGATGGACATGTATCAGTCAAACCCGGATCTGGGGCGCTGGATTGCTGTGAAAAGTATACTCAAGTATCCCTGTAGGACGAGAGATTATGAGTTAATCTACTCTTCACAGGATCTGACACCAATTGGATATACGGATTCTGACTTTACAGCAGATCTGGAATCCAGGAAATTAATATCAAGGTTTGTGTTTTTGTTAAAAGAAGGAGCTGTCAGTTGAAAGAACGTGAAGTAGGGATGTATCATGGATTCGACGACAGAGGCTGAGGACGTTACGTCGTGCAAAGCGACCAAAGAGGCGGTGTGGCTCAGGAAGTTCCTAATGGACTTAGGATATGAACAGGTAGCTCAAGACCCTATTGTCCTTTACTGCGATAAATAGTAGAGCAGTAGTACAATCCAAGGAACCAATATATCACCAGAAGAGTAAGCATATTTGTGACGACCAAGATCCAATAGCCAAGAGCCAAGACTTCTGAGGCTATGATGCCAAGATGGATGAGGTGAGGTGAGGTGTACAAGGCTACGAGTTAGTCCCACATCGCCTGGAGAGAAGAAGATACTGAGCTACTTATATAATTTCTCCTCCCAAACATAGAAGATGCGTTTTAAAACCGTGTGTCGCTATGGATTTCCTAAGAACTTCATAGTTAAGCGTGCTTGGGCAAGAGTAGTACTAGGATGGGTGACCCTCCTGGGAAGTTCTCATGCGCGTACGGGAAAAGCGGATAATATCTTGTGTGTTTGAGGCGGATGTTACAAAATGGTATCAGAGCCGGAGCTACTCACAATAGGGGAGTCTAACCCTACACATAGACGTGTAGCCCTAAGGGGGTGGATTGTGACGACCAAGATCCAATAGTCAAGAGCCAAGACTCCTGAGACAGTGATGCCAAGATGGATGAGGTAAAGTAAGAGGAGGCGAAGGACCTCCATTAAGAAATTGAGGACGTCCAATATTCATAAATGTTTGAAAGCTTCAAGCGGCTATATGGTTATGTTTTTGGCTATTGAAGATGCCGGGGTATAAGAGGAGGCAAAGGACCTCCATTAAGATGGGTAAAATCTTATTTCAAACCCCTTTTGTGTGTGTATGTGTACCCGCGCGCGCATGTGTGTGTGTTGGAATAGGGGGAGTGGGAGGGGGCTATAAACCCTATATGCAAGTATAAACCCTATGTACTAGAGAATGAATCTTACCTCCAATGGCCATGCATTATTCTTCTACATCCCATCGTGGGAGTCCGATCGTGGGAGCCTGGGTCGGACATTCGACCTCTCACCTAGGGGTGTCAACGGGTTGTGTCGTGTCTAGTTTCGGGTCGTGTCCAAAACCCCTAGATCTGGACCCGACCCGTTTTAACTAATCGTGTCTAGATCATAAACCCATACCTGACCCGCTAATAAACGGGTAGATCCGATAAGACCCGTTTACCACACGAGTCTATTCAGTTTACCGGATCAGACCCAATCCGACTCGACCCGATAAACCCGTCGCTGGTACTATATATTACAGTATCGGATTGCGGGTAGACCCAACCCGACCCGACACGACCTGTTGAATTTTAAACGGGTCTTCCCGGGTCTACTGTGTCCAAACCCTAAACCCGGACCCGACCCGTTTATTAAACGGGTCTATCGTGTCGACCCGTTTACGACCTGATCCCGTTTAACCCTGACCCAGACCCGCTAACTTCGTGTCGGGTCCAAAATTGCCAGCCCTACTCTCGCCCATGTGCGAGGCTCTTTTACCACTGAGATGTGAGTCATGTGACCATAGTCACTTTGAGACTATTCTTGTTACGGTTTTATCTGGCTTAAAAAAAATAGGGCAAATTAGAAAAACCTCCTCTGAACTATATACCTCATTTCATATTGATCCCTCAACTTTATTTTTGAATAATTTGATCCCCAAATTATGCTCTGTCTACATTGAACCCCCTCAGCCAACTTTTTATCCCAAAAATATCCTTATCAGTTTTCAATAATATATAAAATTATTTTAAAAGATTTAATTTATGCTTACCAAGACAAAGATATTTTTGAAATAAAAGTTGAGGGAGGGGCTAAATGTAAACGGAGCATAGTTCAGAGATAAAATTGTCCTAAAAAATAGTTGAGGGATCAATATAAAATAAGGTGTATAGTTTGGGGGAGGTTTTTTATAATTTGATCTAAAAAAAAAAATAAGCGTATGCAATGGGGTACTAGTGTCCCAGTGGAACTCAGAGTCTTGGACTCGAACAACATGTGAAGCCTACTCTTCACAACATTATATAAGGATAGCTGCGCTACATACACTCACCCATTCAAATCTATTAAAAAATCTATTAAATTTTTATTTTTATTATAATTTATTTAGTTTTGAGTTTTGACTATTGGGTTGATCTCACTCTAATTCACCAAACCCTACTTCTGGCTGAAAAATATTTTTTAGTGCAATTTTTAACTCCACTGATATAAATTTCTGGAGCCGCCACTAGATCAGCCCTCAATCCTGAGAGATGCTAAGGTTACGAAGTGCGGAGCTGACCGTGAGTGGTCACATACAAAGCATACAAAGTATACTCAAGTATCTCTGTAGGACGAGAGATTATGAGTTAATCTACTCTTCACAGGATCTGACACCAATTGGATATACGGATTCTGACTTTACAGCAGATCTGGAATCCAGGAAATTGACATCAAGGTTTGTGTTTTTGTTAAAAGAAGGAGCTGTCAGTTGAAAGAACGTGAAGTAGGGATGTATCATGGATTCGACGACAGAGGCTGAGGACGTTACGTCGTGCAAAGCGACCAAAGAGGCGGTGTGGCTCAGGAAGTTCCTAATGGACTTTGGATATGTACAGGTAGCTCAAGACCCTATTGTCCTTTACTGCGATAAATAGTAGAGCAGTAGTACAATCCAAGGAACCAATATATCACCAGAAGAGTAAGCATATTTGTGACGACCAAGATCCAATAGCCAAGAGCCAAGACTTCTGAGGCTATGATGCCAAGATGAATGAGGTGAGGTGAGGTGTACAAGGCTACGAGTTAGTCCCACATCGCCTGGAGAGAAGGAGATACTGAGCTACTTATATAATTTCTCCTCCCAAACATAGAAGATGCGTTTTAAAACCGTGTGTCGCTATGGATTTCCTCAGAACTTCATAGTTAAGCGTGCTTGGGCAAGAGTAGTACTAGGATGGGTGATCCTCCTGGGAAGTTCTCATGCGCGTACGGGAAAAGCGGATAATATCTTGTGTGTTTGGGGCGGATGTTACAAAATGGTATCAGAGCCGGAGCAACTCACAATAGGGGAGTCTAACCCTACACGTAGATGTGTAGCCCTAAGGGGGTGGATTGTGACGACCAAGATCCAATAGCCAAGAGCCAAGACTCCTGAGACAGTGATGCCAAGATGGATGAGGTAAGATAAGAGGAGGCGAAGGACCTCCATTAAGAAATTGAGGACGTCCAATATTCATAAATGTTTGAAAGCTTCAAGCGGCTATATGGTTATGTTTTTGGCTATTGAAGATGCCGGGGTATAAGAGGAGGCAAAGGACCTCCATTAAGATGGGTAAAATCTTATTTCAAAACCCTTTTGTGTGTGTATGTGTACGCGCGCGCGCGCATGTGTGTGTGTTGGAATAGGGGGAGTGGGAGGGGGCTATAAACCCTATATGCAGGTATAAACCCTATGTACTAGAGAACGAATCTTACCTCCAATGGCCATGCATTATTCTTCTACATCCCATCGTGGGAGTCCGATCGTGGGAGCCTAGGTCGGACATTCGACCTCTCACTTAGGGGTGTCAACGGGTTGTGTCGTGTCTAGTTTTGGGTCGTGTCCAAAACCCCTAGATCTGGACCCGACCCGTTTAACTAATCGTGTCTAGATCATAAACCCATACCCGACCCGCTAATAAACGGGTAGATACGATAAGACCCTTTTACCACACGAGTCTATTCAGTTTACCGGATCAGACCCAATCCGACTCGACCCAATAAACCCGCCGCTGGTACTATATATTACAGTATCGGATTACGGGTAGACCCAACCCGAACCGACACGACCTGTTGAATTTTAAACGGGTCTTCCCGGGTCTACCGTGTCCAAACCCTAAACCCGGACCCGACCCGTTTATTAAACGGGTCTATCGTGTCGACCCGTTTACGACCCGAACCCGTTTAACCCTGACCCAGACCCGCTAACTTTATGTCGGGCCCAAAATTGCCAGCCCTACTCTCGCCCATGTGCGAGGCTCTTTTACCACTGAGATGTGAGTCATGTGACCATAGTCACTTTGAGACTATTCTCTTGTTACGGTTTTATCTGGCTTAAAAAAAATAGGGCAAATTAGAAAAACCTCCTCTGAACTATATACCTCATTTCATATTGATCCCTCAACTTTATTTTTGAATAATTTGATCATCAAATTATGCTCTGTCTACATTGAACCCCCTCAACCAACTTTTTATACCAAAAATATCCTTATCAGTTTTCAATAATATATAAAATTGTTTTAAAAGATTTAATTTATGCTTACCAAGACAAAGATATTTTTGAAATAAAAGTTGAGGGAGGGGCTAAATGTAAACGGAGCATAGTTCAGAGATAAAATTGTCCTAAAAAATAGTTGAGGGATCAATATAAAATAAGGTGTATAGTTTGGGGGAGGTTTTTTATAATTTGATCTAAAAAATAAAATAAGCGTATGCAATGGGGTACTAGTGTCCCAGTGGAACTCAGAGTCTTGGACTCGAACAACATGTGAAGCCTACTCTTCACAACATTATATAAGGATAGCTGCGCTACATACACTCACCCATTCAAATCTATTAAAAAATCTATTAAATTTTTATTTTTATTATAATTTATTTAGTTTTGAGTTTTGACTATTGGGTTGATCTCACTCCAATTCACCAAACCCTACTTCTGGCTGAAAAATAATTTTTAGTGCAATTTTTAACTCCACTGATATAAATTTCTGGAGCCGCCACTAGATCAGCCCTCAATCCTGAGAGATGCTAAGGTTACGAAGTGCGGAGCTGACCGTGAGTGGTCGCATACAAAGCATATAAAAACTGAAGCCGAAAGCTTTCGATAAATTTTGGGCAAATGTTGCAGCCATTAGTGAGGCCCTTATGGGAGAGATGTGGAGCACTGGTATGCCAAGCAGAGTAGGGAAGCAATATACATAAGGGGAGAGCACAATGAAAAGGGTCTTGTGCCTAGGGCTGGCAATTTCGGACCCGACACGGTAGACCCGACACGAAGTTAGCGGGTCTGGGTCAGAGCTAAACGGGTTTGGGTCATAAACGGGTTGACACGATAGACCCGTTTAATAAACAGGTCGGGTCCAGGTTTAGGGTCTGGACACGGTAGACCCGGGAAGACCCGTTTAAAATTCAACAGTCGTGTCGGGTCGGGTCTACCCGTAATCCGATACTGTAATATATAGTATTAGCGGGTCTATTGGGTTAGGTCGGGTCGAGTTGGATCGGGTCAACTGAATAAACCCGTGTAGTAAACGGGTCTTATCGGGTCTACCCGTTTATAAACGGGTCGGGTACGGGTTTAGGATCTAGATATGATTAGTTAAACGGGTCGGGTCCGGGTCTAGGAGTTTTGGACACGACCCGAAACTAGACACGACACGAACCTGACCCGGCACGACCCATTGCCACCCCTACTTGTACCCGAGATCTTGTAAAGGTGATCCAGATGGTATTTATAGTTTGTTCTCGTATAATAGAGTCTCTCTCTAGCTCTCCCCTTGGAGTAGATAAATTTATCAAACCACGTAAATCTATGTGACTATGAGCCTCTTTTATTGTCTCTATGTTTCTCTTTTCTTTTGGTAAATTTCTATGTATTGTAGAGTACGTTTTATTATGTGTGCTCCATATTGGTGATCCATTAGGGCTTCCATCCTGACTACAAGTATAAATATCTCTGACCTAGGGAGTTACATCACATGCCAAGCCAAATTAGATCATATATAATCCAAAAAATATATCCCATTATTTTTATGCATAATGTTCTTATCATCTATCATACTAATGAGACATTGTGGAACCCGATGCTTCATTTCGGCTCTTTGACTTACAATTTGTGCCACGGTGATAAATGCAATTATTCTCTGTTTCAAACATTGCTTTCTATCCTTTTCAAACATTGCAACTCGAGTAGTTTCACCATCCCTTATCCTTAGCTATTATGGGGAGCGGATGGTTGACTCGAGTGTTCCAACAGCCTTGCCAAAGAGCTCGCCACTTACCTCTCACACACACACACACACAGAGAGAGAGAGAGAGAGAGAGAGAGAGAGAGAGAGAGAGAGAGAGAGAGAGAGAGAGAGAGAGAGAGAGAGAGAGAGAGAGAGAGAGAGAGAATAAATAGGCTTTCGGTAATATGGTGGCTTGTTCATTTGGTAATATGGTGAGATGATAAGGAGGTTTTAGTCATTTCCAAAAAGTAGGGAATAAATAGGAAGGTGTTGGAGTTGTTCTTAGAAAGTGGCTCCCTATTTTTTTTAGAGACGGTCATCTCTTCCCAAAAATAAAGAAAGAACAAAGAGGCTGCTAGAGTTGCTCTTAATCAAACAAATAATTGTTTATATCTTTATAACATCTATTCTATACTAGTTAGCTTTTAATAATTAATCTTGTTTTCTTCTTTCATTTGTTTTGGACATTTATAGTTGTGTTAGTTTTATATACATTGTTGGTCTATTCCATAATAGCTTAAGTTTTTGGGTGATATGGTTTCCTAACTTGGTATCAGAGCTCGATCTGTTTTTGAGAGATCCTTTTTGAAAAAATATTGTTTTGGAAAACATATCTACAAGGCTACAAGAAACATGTTAACCTGCACCGAATTGCTCCTCCCTCGGACAAGGCATCAAAAGACGCACTTTTGATTATGGATCACTTCTCGATTGGATAACGAGTGCGAGTGACAGGCCCTAATTGAGCTTAAAGAAAAATAAAAATCAAGTCCAAATACAAATTTGTCCATCTAGCTCTATTTCTTGGCTAGGGACCATCGTGACATTGAGATCTCTTCAATGGGTGCAACCAATCATTCGACATGGGATTCCCAAAGGTAGAACTACACTTATCCCCATGGGCGGCGCTACATATGGATGATCATGGGGTCAATTGAATTGACCCCACTCACCGATTCAAATATATTTAAAAATCTAATAGAAAATATTTTTTATCATAATTTATTTACTTTTGATTGTTGGTTTTGACTCCACTCCACCGATTCACCAAACCCTACTTCACGCATGAAAAATATTTTTTAATACAACTTTTGACCCCAAACTGATACAAATTCCTGGAGTCGCCACTGCTCATCCCACCCTTTTAGTCGAACTATGGTTTTTGGCTTGGTGCCCAATCAATCGTCACCTTTAAGCAAGATCTAGAGAGCAAATTATATCCCTCGAAACAACAAGAACATTCAAGAAATGAATCCAAGGGGCCAAATCCTCTATATTTTCTTACCAAAAAAAATCTTATGTTTTTTTTTTCCTTGGGGCAGACATCATTAAGTCCATTTTAAGAATTTCATTTAAGGATCAGTCCGGACAATATTATCGTCTTAGTCTAGATCCACGATTCAACTTTATTAAATACAAACGCTCAATTGGCTACTAAAAGGGTTAAAATGTCCAAGATAGTTATCAAATTTATAAAAATTGACATTGTTTATTAAACCGCTTCCGATACTTAAAGACACCATTGTTTAAAGCCAGATAGTGGAATCACCATAGCTGCTATATATAGTGATTTGACTATAGTTGCTATAGTAAAATCACTTTAGCACAGAGTATCATTTCATATAATTAAGTATCATTTGGAATCACTATAGCAGCTACAACGATTTCATCGTGGCTGGATGGATGGCTGCTATAGTGATTTCGCCGTGACTACTACAGAGATTACACACTGTTCGAAATAGTGAAATCATCTCAGCACCGAGTACCTTTCATATAATTGAGTATCCTTTAAATCATTGTAGCTGCTACAATGATTTAAAATGAGACTCGGATATATGAAATGCTACATAATTTCTTACAATAATTTAAAAAAGTTACTCAGGATATACAAATTGGTATTCAATTCCCTACTATGATTTTGAATGGTACTCAATTTCCTATAAAATTGTACTCAAATCCCTACAGTGATTTCAAATGGTACTCAGTGCTATAGTGATTTCACTGTAGCAGTCACAGTGAAATCTCTGTTGCAACCACGATAACTCATAACTGCTACAGTTTTTTTTTTTTTGAGAAATCCCTCTCAGTGAATAAGAGGGGGTTTAGCCTAGACCCCAACCAGTAGATTAATGATAATAAAATGAATGTACAATTAGAGGGGGAGGGGAGAATTCAGTTATAAAGATTCAGAAGGAAAGAGTTTCTGCCTGAAGAAAGATTGCACGCCCAAAGGTGGATAAGAGCCTTGATCTTGTCAATAATGAGATCCGTCGGGTTGGCCTTGTGATTGAAAACCCGATTGTTCCTTTCCAACTATAGAGACCAACAAATGGCAATTGCAATAATGTACCATCCTTTCCTGTCGGTAGGATTGATCTTCCGTCAACACCAAACCCCCCACATAGAAGACAAAGAGTTTAAAGGAGACCTCAACTTCAGCTTGCTAAGGAAAAAATTCCACATCGATATGGAGAAGTCGCATTGAAGAAGGAGATTATTTGTTGTCTCTTAAGATTGGCCACAAAAAGTGCAGGTAGGGTCCGTGACCCCTGGGTGGTGTCGTCTAAGGAGATTAACTCATGTCGGAATCTTATCTAGGGTGGCTAGGCGCAAGAAGCTTTTAGTCTTGGGGGGGCATTTGGTTCTCCAAATAGACTTGGCGATCGGGCAGAACATACCCCCGAAGTTTAGAAACCTGTAGAGACTAACTGTGAACTTACTCGAGGAAGTCCATCTCTAGACCGAACAATCTGTTTCTTCAGTTAGAGTCACTTGGGTCAAAATGTCCAGAAGGTCGCCCAGCTCCGATAATAGTTCTGTTGGGAATGGTTCAGTGAAACGCGAACTTCAGGTTGTAAGGGAGCCCCTAACAGAAGCTTGAGATGGTACCGTGGCTCTCTTGTTCGGTGCCAACTCATAGAGGTTGTAGAATAGAGTCTGTAGGGGGAGATCTCCTAGCCAAATATCCTCCCAGAATCGGACTTTTGAGTCGTTCCCCAAAATGAGTATGTTCCCACACATGAAATAAATATGAAACATGGATCACTTGCTGCCAGAATGGCGAGACAATACCAGAGTGAGATCAAGTTTGGAGGGGTGAGAATTTTTTGAAGTAACGACTGGAAGCCACAGCTCTCTAGGAGTCACCCAAGCAATTCTGAATTCTTTACCACCATTTCCCAAACATGTCCTGGTTAAACTCCCGAAGATTAGTGATGCCCAGTCTCCCTTGATCCTTGGATTTGCATGCAGTCCCCCAGCTAATCCGAGGATAAGAGTCAAACTTGCCATTTGCACCATGTCAGAGAAAGGACCTTCTAAGTTTGTCAATCTTCTTGATCCTCCAGACTGGAAGAGAGAAGAAGTAGAGAAAGTAAGTTGGGATGGAGGAGTGGACTAAATTCACAAGGGTGAGCCTGCCCATAAAGGATAATTGGTTGCTTTCAAGCCTTCCAACCATCGATCCAGCTTTTGAATAAGCCCTATCCAGGCTTCCTTTGGCTTCCCAATGAGAGTTGAAAGCAAAGGAGTAGAACCTTCAGGGCAACTATCTCCACAGGATCTGCAGCACAGATTAACATGGTATTTTCAGAAAAGTGGATGTTAGATATAGCCCACGATTCCCCCGCTATCCCGGAGAGGAGGCATTAGCTAACAGTTTGCTTCAAGATAGCATTGAAGATATCAATAGCCAAGATAAACAGGAAAGGAGATAATGGGCATCCTTGTTTGATACTTCTCTTCATCGAGAAAGAGTTTTTCCTGCTATTATTAATCAGACAGGTCATCTTGGAGGAGGAAAGATAGGACTAGATCTAGTTGAGCAAGCATTCCAAAATTCTTTTGGATCTCAAAGAAGCCATCAGAAAACCCCAGTCTATAATAATTTCATTGTAGCTACTACGGTGATTTCAAATGGTACTCAAATATATAAAATGGTACTCAGTGCTATAGTGATTTCACTGTAGCAACCACTTAGAAATATCTATACCAACAATGGTAATTATCATAGCTACTATAGTGATTTCACTATAGTTGTTACAATGATTTTAAATGATACTCAAATATACAAAATGATACTCAATGTTACAATGATTTCACAGTAGTAGCCACGACAAAATGATCTGTAGCAACCACAATGAAATCACTGTAGCAACCCGCATCACTTATCCCATCAAAAAAAAAACCCGAGTCATCATAGCATTTATTGTGAATTAATGTGGGAGGATCTCATATATATTTTTGGTATTTTAAAAAACTCATCATCCAAAACGGTTATAAAATGTTCTCTTATGTGCAAAAAATACGGGAGAGGATCACATGTTAAACTAACTTTGATTTCGTGAACCTAAGTTTAGTTAAAACAATTAGCTATCCTACAAATCATCAGGATGCTATATGCTAGATATATACTTAATTTTCTCTTTTTTCATTCAATGGATCCAAAGAAAACTGCTTTTCGAAAGAGCAATTCTATTAAGCCATCTAGTTTTCCATCTTGATCGGGTCATTCTGACATGGCACTTGATCACATCATCCTTTTACCTATATGTCGGGTTGATGATTATGATTAGTAACATGTTACGATGGCCTGAACTGCATGGAAAACAATATGGCTAAACAGAGGTGGAGCCAACTAAGGCCTAATTAGGGACACTCCCACTGGTATTTGAAATTTTAAGGGTCAGGGTCAATTATATTTTACCCCCTGAAGTTTAGCTCATAAAACGCTTAACCCCCTATAGTTTATTTTGTTCCAAATCGCTCCCTAAAGTTTGAAATGTAGCACATTACCCCTTTTGTCAACTACTTAATTTTCTTATTTGGTAATTTTTATATGATCAAAACTGAATTGAACAAGGCAAAATGTAGTTTTTTTAACTATAGGGGGGTTAAGTGTTTTTGAGCTAAACTTTAGCGATCAAAGTGTAATTTATCCAAATTTTAATACCCCTTAGAGGGATGTGTAAGTCTAGCACTATGGTGCCCACACCTTACTAAAGTCTAAAACCAAAAAGGGTCACATTCTCCTTATCTCTTATCTATAGTAATGGAAGGTTTGACCTTGGCTCTGGAAGAAGGTCTTTCGGGTAGGAAGTGGAAAAGCTATAGAGTTGGCGAGACTCCTTGTGTTTCCCATCTTATGTTTGCTAATGACCTGATGCTTTTTTTCTCGGCTTCCAAACATTCGCTTCAAGGGTTAGCTCAGATAATGGCAGAGTTCAGTAGAGAAACGGGTCTCTATGCTAGTTCTGAAAAGAGCATTGTGTATGTTTTTAAGTCGGTGACCAATGGTGCTGAGATAGTTGCAGGTATGGGTATTTCATTAGGTTCTCTTCCGGTCAAATACTTGGGGCTTCCATTATTTGCGGCAAGGAAGAAGTTGCATCACTTTTACCCATTAGTGGAAAAATTCAAGGAGAAACTTACTTCATGGGAGACGACTAAACTATCTTGTGGAGGGCGGTTAACGCTTATTAAGTCAGTTATGTTGACTTATCTTTATTACTGGATTGCTATATTTATTATCCCCTTGTCCATTCAGGTTAATCTAGAGAGAAGGATGCACAAATTCTTGTGGGAATCGTCCTCAGTTCATGTCAAATGGTCAGAGGTTTGTAAACCATTTCGAGAAGGAGGGTTGGGTATCAGAAGAATTTCGAAAATTAATAAGGCTTACTATATGAAGCTGGGTTGGACTTTTATTAAAGACAGAGAATATTTGGTCCCAATGGATGAGAGGCAGATATCTAGGCAATCATTCCTTTTGGGAAGTGCTATCCAATCACTCATCCTCGAGTGTTTGGCGTGGCATATATCCTGCAGAGAAGAGAGGATATTGCTTCTTGCCTGTCCTATCGAATAGCCGATGGGAGATTTATAGATAGATGGCGGGATCCTTGGCTAGATGGGAGGAGTCCACTGCAGATTGTAGGCTAGGGATTCACTCTATCCCGGAGTTGCAGCAGGGTTGGCCAGACCTGAGTGCATGGATCGTTAATGGGGTATGGAATTTACCTAATTCGGCCAATAGAGAGATTTCTGAATTATTCCAAATCATTCGTGGCATTTCAATCAACGAGAATATCATTGCTGATACCATTGTTTAGAATAAATCGGGGAATGGATTGTTTTCTATAAAGACGGCTTGGGATGCTATTCGGAGTGGAGGGGCAGTCAAAGGTTGGGCCAAGATTATTTGGAATCCAGCTTCTTCTCCCAATCACAGCTTTTGTACATGGAGGGTTGTTCGCGATCAGTTACCTAAAATTTCATGGGTTCAAAGAGGTGGGGTTTCTATAGCCAATCGATGCTATCTATGTAAACAAGTGAAAAAAACTGCCAAACATCTTTTCTTCAAATGTCACTGGTCCAGTGAGATTTGGAAGAAGATTTGTACCATTATGGATTGGAATTATGTGGTTACAGGTATCACTATCAAGAAAATCTGTAAATTCTTTATTTCCATTTCGGATGGTCCTTAGCGACTTATGGCGAAGATTCTCATCACGACAGCAGTTTTTTCTATATGGGTGGAGCGTAACTGTAGGGCTTTTGAAGTTAAAGCATGTTCGGTTTTTGAAACTTTCTCTAAAATTGCTGCTCGATATGTGGTAGTGCTGTAGAATATTGGGAGTCAAAGTGCTATGCCTGTAGCAACTTTGGTAATTTTAAATTGGACCCCTTTTATTGATTTAGGCTTCTATCATGGTATGGAGCTTGACAGGGAGGATACTCAGCGGACTGATATTCAAATTAATCCCAGTGTTGCTTATGACATTTAGCTTTAGTCTAAGAATTGTTGTTTTGCTAGTGCATTCTGTGTGCATAGTTGGAAGGGGGTAGGAATTGGGCTTGCTGACCGGTGGAGATTAGTGTATGACGACTGGTGCTAGCAGCAATTGTTGGTACTAGCTATTTGGAGGCTAGCGGAGTATGCTAGTGCATCCCTTTAGTTAAGCATACTTCTTTTTGGGAGCTTGTCGATTGGAGGAATTTAGAGCATACTAATTGGAGCTAGTGACGATTGGAGGTGTGCGGCGCATGCTGAGTGGTTGCGGATTGGAGGGGAGGTATGAACTCTGCAGCTCCTTTCCTGGGTACCTCTTCTTTTTCGCAGTGGTATGGTTTTTTGCTAGTGGTTGTTGGATTGAGAGAGCTCTTTCCTTTTGGCTCAAGGATCAAACTCATATAGTAGTCACCATGTTGGTTGGACTACCTTAGGATTCTGTTAACCTGGTTTTGTTGTTTTTGTTTGGCTTATTTAATTTATTCATTTTTTACCTCTCAAAAAAAAAAAAAAAAAACCAAAAAGGATCACCAGATACAATTAGTGCATCTGAAAAAAAAAAAAAAAAAATCATATCTAGCAATCCACCATGACGGCGACCTCATATTACTTGCCGCTCGCAGGTCGCAGCCACACCGGCGCATCACATGGTCTGCTACTCTGCCAAGCTGACTCCTGTCGTCGATTCTCCTTGCGTGATTATATCTAGTGTCTCTTAAAATAGTAGTTTTGTAAGTTCTTCTATCCATACTCGTACTATTACGAAAAGAGAAAATTTTAGGGTTTTGAATTTTTTTACTCTGCCACTGTTGTTGAATAGTATTCTCCAATAAGAAAACCAGTTTTGTCACAATCCGTCGGGACATTTAAGATGTGGACGTAGCACGCTGGTTTGTCTCTTATATGGGCCATGCTTGATGTTTGGGCTTATCAAACAAATTCGAATTTCGAAAACCTAATAGATAACGATAAACTCTTCCGTTTCTTTCGGGTGTAATTCTATTTGAACAAACCTTATTGACAATATTTTTGACAATCTAGACCCATACCGTGGCGGGGCCCGCCTGGGGCGAATGTCCATACAAGGTTGGTCGCCTATCCTTTGACCGGGCAGCCGTGCTCCGCGTAAGTTGCATAACACGACGAGACGACGTCCCCCACCACAAAAGATTCTTATTGACTTATTGTTGTGGGGATGGTACGTGGGTTATGGGTAGGGCTGCAACTTAGACGGGTTGGACCAGATCTAGCCCAAGGCTAATCGAAATTTTGGATGGGTTTGAATTGATGTATTTAAAGATTTGGTTGGGTTAAATTAGGGTTGAAAAATACAATCCGAGTTGAATTTGGGCCAGGATCAGGGTCAGGGTCTGGGTCAGGGTCAGGGTCAGGGTCAGGGGTTGGACAACCCGACCCATTCCTAACCCGAGTATTCGTGTGTGTATATATATCTACGAGCCTGTGATATATAGGTAACAATCACAACCATCCGAGTACTCATATTATTTATTTGCTTCTTGATTATCAAATAAAAATATTATCTAATGATCTAGTAAATTGCGTAGAGAGAAATATACAAAAAAAGTTATATATAAGTGTTAACAAGTATAAGTTCTTTTTAGATTTTGATATTCAAAGGATAAAATTTTAAATAATAAGTATATCTTAACCTGAACAACCTGATCCATCCTACCAACTTGGGCTAATCTGAGCCCAACCCGAGTATAGAAATTTTTTCTTGGATTGGGCTTGAGTTGGGCATCTCGGGTTAGAGGTTGGGAGTTTTTATACTTGGGTTGGGCTTGGGTTAACCCCCAACCCGACTCAACCCGCCCGTGTTGCAGCTTTAGTTATGGGGTCATTCCATAGCCTAAAAATTTGTATAGACCTAAGAAATTCCTAAATTATCTTTTTAAATACTAATTATGTCTTCTTTTTTTCTTATCGCCGCAGGCGGGGGATGGTGGTGACGAAGGATGCAATTGAGATTTTAGTGAGGAGCAGTACCGGTGATAGGTGGGGGGTTGTAACGACAAAGGCCGGATGTTTTAATGGGGGGCGGTATCGGCGATAAGCAAGGGACAGTAGCAACGAAGGGTGTGAGTGGAGTTTTAATGGAGAGTGTTACCTGCGATAGGCGGGGACGGAGAGCGCGGCGACAACGGACTAGCAACGATAGGCACTGGTGAAGGCGATAGAGGGGCTCATCCGTCGGGTGAATCACAGCTCTGATCAGGCTATGATGGCAAAGAAGATAGGTAAACAAGTAGAATCATATACTTGCCCTCTATTTCAATGTCAAGATATACAATGAGTGATGGTCAAAATATAAAACAATACTCTTGCGTCGATGTGAACCATTGGATGAATCTCATTAGTGAGATTCGGCCATTGAAAAGTTCCGACAGAATATCAGAAGTGGCATCGTGCGGATCCCGGCGAAATAAATCTTACTAGTGATATTCTGTCAAAACTTCGATGGTAGAATCTCACTAATGAGATTCATCCAACGGTTCATATCAATGCAGGAGCCACGTGTGCTCCAACACCTTGGAGCGAAGTATTGTTCAAAAATATATTACTTCATGAAGTGATGTAAGGTCAAATTTGTCACAGGGGAGGGTTCGGACACAAAACAAGTCCATTCATTTTCAATTGGGTGACGCTATATACTAACATGTTCCAAATCATCCCTGCTTGCCCCCCCCCCCCCCCCCCCCCCCCCTAGAAATCACAATGTGCACCTTCAATGCATTCAATCATGAAGGCCAAATGCACCGAGGCATGCCCGAATGTATTGTAGGTACATTTAACCTCCATAACTGAATGCACAGAGCTCAGCATGAAATGATCAGATACTATGATTTCTAAAAATAGGAGGAGGACGAAGAATAAGAAAGGAGGGGAAAGTAGGAAGGAGAAGGGAGAAGAAAGAGATGAGGATGAGAAAGAGGACTGGCGTGCGCTGGTGGGCGGACAATGACGGTGAGCGACAGCGCACTCAATAAAAGCAAAACAAAAACGAAAAAGGAGTGGCCTTTGGACATGGATTGTTTTGACATTTTTGGTGTTTTGGAAAGGGAGCTGCTTTAAGGCATTTTGTGGGCTGTATATTGCTCATCCCTATCAATTACACGATAAGTGAACAGAAACAACACAACATACTATGAATAGGGTCGCCCTATCCAACAATCAATCATTCCACAGTAAAACTTAACGGCTAGAAAATGTCACTCACTACGGCCACGTGATTTTTGTTTTCTAACAGGCCGCGACAGAGACACTTTTAACGGCTACCCGGAGCCTCTCTGGCCCACTCGCCACTTCAACAGTTCAACCCAAGCCGCCCTTAGACAACTCGCCGTTTCCACCGTAATAACGCCCCGTACATGCCGACAAACCCACCGTTCAATCCAAGGTCCACCAATGAACGGATCCAACGCCTGAGTAAACTAGCGCCGAACGACGAGGTCAGGCCGTTAGTCTCGATAACGCCGTCTACTCGGCGTTGAGGGGCAACTTCGTCCATTAGCACCACTGTCACGCCCCGCTAAACCCTCTCACTAAACCCCTTCCACTCTCCCGCGGGTTTATAAATCACACCCCCCCCTCCTCTCCCCTACCCCATCACTCCCACTCACCGTACCCAAAATGGGACCTCCGACCACCCCCTCCCTCCTCCTCCTCCTCCTCCTCATCGTCGTCGTCGTGTTCCGGTGCTCCGCCGGGGACGCGGCCCCAAACTCGTCGGGGGCGGCGGCGCCGCTGGACACGGGCGGGCTGAGCCGTAGCCGGTTTCCGAAGGGTTTCGTCTTTGGGACGGCCGCCTCGGCCTACCAGGTGGAGGGGATGGCCCTCAAGGACGGCCGCGGCCCCTCTATCTGGGACGCCTTCGTCAAGATCCCCGGTATTTTTACTCTCTCTCTCTCTCTCTCTCTCTCTCTCTCTCTCTCTCTCTCTAACTTAATATTCGTTGCCTGAAATGAAACAGGGGAGATCAAGGGTAATGCTACTGCGGACGTTACTGTGGACGAGTACCACCGCTACAAGGTAAAGATAAAACCTTTCATCCGTGATAAATTAATAAAAAAATGGTTGGGCTGGTTTTTCCACATAGGAGACAGGGGATCCTGAAATCTGACCGAGGGGGCACCCATGATTTCATCCCCTTGGATCACCCACAGCCTACATGTGGATCTTGGGATAGGTTCTCATTGTGATCTCAAGGGTTGATTAAGGAATTATGACCCGATTATATCTAGGCTCGGGCTCGGTCTTGGTCTGGCTGGGTTTTTAAACGAGATTTCACAAAAAAAAAATCCTGCAGTGATTTCATTGTAGCAAGAGCAACAATTTGGTAATAAAGAGCAACAATTGTTGCTCTTTGCTCACTGCAACAAAGAGCAACAATTCGATACTAAATAGTAACAATTGATCGATACAGTGATTTCACTGTAGTAAATATTTTTAAACAATATTTCTTAGCAACAATTGCTACAGTAATAAAGAGCAATAACGGGGTATTTTTGTCATTTAAAGGGGAGAAGTCAACGGAGGGAACTGCTTTAATTGCATCTTTTTTTCGGGAGGGGGCCTGGTGCATATAGGAATATTTTGGCGTCCGTAACGCTAACCCGATCCTTTGTCAGGGACATATCACTAACTTCCCCATTTTATTTTGAAATAGTATTATTTTTCACAAAAATATTATAATGCATTGGTGGAATGTAAAGTGATCCTCTAACAGTTACGTGGCGAGGCGGGGTGCTTTGTCGCAAAGCGGCCTGTCGTATCAGTTGTTTTTTTTTTTTTTCTAGTGGCTAGGGAACCCATTATTTCATGTATCTTTCTAAGTTGTATTCTCAATCACCCGTTTTGTATACGAAATCCGACATTCAAATGAATGTCAGATTTCAGATACGTCAAATCTTAATCCCAACCTTAAAGAAGATATTGCATTTCCTAGACATGAGAGGAAGAAGAAAGAAAAAAGGACACTTGAGCCACAATTAAAAATACTTTCACGAGTGATGCATTTAAACATTTTTTTGGAGTCAACATGTAACATCTCGTAGTTCCATTCAGTCGTAAGTTATAAATAAGATATCATATTACCAAAAATTATATAAATATGATAGATTTTCATCTCTGTGGTGGTCAAAGATATTGTGGGTGCAAAATCTAGCTAACGCCCTACAGTGGGATCCGCAGCCCTGATTAGGGCCCACGGAGACGATTGTGGACCCGTAACCCCTGGGGCCCTCGGAGATGACAATGGGACTCGCAGCCTTGCCTGGGGCCCACGAAGGCAGCAGTAGAACCTGGTGAATCCCTTCTCGGATATTTACCAAAACCCCTGATATATTGGAGAATATTCCTAGAATATTTCCCATAAGTCAAATCTCTATAAATAGCCAATGCTGTAAAATAATTCAGATCCCCAAAATCCAAACCATAATCCTACTTTCTGTTTTCCAAAGCTCCTCGAGCCTTCTGGTTTTCAGATTCCCTATCCACTCTTTGTTATCTTGTAAGAAGCACTCATCGGCCTGTCAAGAGTAGCTTTACTTCATTCAGAGATAGTGGATTTTAAGGTTGTGTCTTACCGCACGGAGACGTAGGCTTCGGCCGAACTTCGTCACCATATTCAGTGTCAATTCTCTCTATTCTATAGTGCTTGTGTGACAGCCTAGTAAGTTACAGCTCAGTGCTTCAAAGCGCGCCACATCCCGAAGGGTCAAACCTTCAATCGACTGTTGGAGGAGGGTCACGTACAACGGCACGAAATCCTCCCCCACAGTTTGGCATCGTCTGTGGGATTCGATCATAGCTTGCAACTTCCAATCTTCCCAGCTCCTTCGGTAGTAGCTACTGATTGCCCGAGCAATCTGTTTGTCTCCATCGCTACACTTAAATGGCGAAGATACCGATGGACCAGCCGGAGGAAAGCAGCATACACCCAGACACTCAGCATCCAATAACTCGCTCAATGAGTAGTCGGTTCGCGATAAGCCAACACCCGGAACAGTAGCTCGCTGTTAATTCAAGGAGTCGCCAGTCGGTTGGTCGCGCCGCCCAGGCTCAACCTTGGCAGTCCCCTTAGCTTGCCGGCCCAATTTCGCAACACTTGGGGAAAGCGTACGTCTCACCCGTCGTCAACCCTCAAGCGACGTATCAAATCAAAACAGAGGACTTCCAGCTCCTCACTCTCATGAAGCAGAACGCGGCTCTTATGGTTGAGAGAGACTCCTCCGATAAATCGCTGTCAACACGGGAGTCAACCTTCCACGGTCAACCACCGACATCAACGACGGAGCAGACGTCCACCGATCGGTTGACCAATCTCCTGCTCCTTCCAGATGATCCGTCGTTAACATCCCTTGATGGTTATTCGAGAATCCTTCTCGAAAGGACCATTGCCTATTCCTTCCAGGCCAACGGTTCGGGAATGTCTCAATAAGTTTACTCGCCGTTCTGAGCCTCTCAGCTCCAAGTCATCCCTCGATCCTAACATCTTGAAGGATGTTCGGAATGATGGCCACCGCTCCAGAATTCGGCAATATTACAATGACGATCGAGCTCCAATCGGGTATCGGACGACAAAAAGGACTCCGACGCCCTCTATGCCTCCTCTTCCTTCGAGACCCCTATAGGGGGTTTTTAATCGAACCGGGCGGTTCGGATGGCAAGCACAATCCAACAAGCCAATAAAAAGATGAAGACCGGGAATTACGTGGAAAAACCCCTTCGTAACGTCGAAGGGGAAAAAACCACGGGTGGGGCGAGAATGCACTATAACACTTGCAACGGTTACAATTCTCTCACCTTAACCCCAATTACACCCTGAGGACCGGTCACCCAAGATACCGACCTCTGCAGTTTCACTCAAGCTACCGACCTCCGCAGACAGCAGCTAACTACCGACCGCTGCAGACAGCCTCTGACTACCAACCTCTGCAGACAGCCTCTGACTACCGACCGACCTCCGCAGCTTCGCAAATTCCGGGATGAAACGGATAGCGTCTCCTCCATAATTCCTCCCCCTCTTGCTGAAGGGGGTAGGTCCCCTTTTATAGTCGTGGGATGACGGTTGGGGCGCTCCGCGCGGAGCGGGTTGACGACGTGTCCCCGCAATGAGCTCAACCACTGCGGTAGTGATGACGTGGCGCGTGGTCGACACCCTGTCACTGTGGCCAGAAATCTCGGGAGCGTAGTCAGCACTCCGTATCCTCCGAGATTTCCGGGTTCGACTGTCGCACTGTTCCTCGGCATGTTGCACGGCCGACCGAGAGAAAGAGAGGGGGGGCTGTTGCGCGGCCGACCCCCCCCTTTGTCATCTGTTGCGCAACCGACCGAAAGAGGGAGGGCTGTCGCGCAGCCGACCACCCCCTTTGTTGTCGTCTGTTGCACGGCAGACCGGCCGTGGTCGTTCACGGGGGTCTCACTGACTTGTATCTTATTGTTTTCTTCTCTTTCTGTACCGTGTGTTTATCTTCTACTTTGATAATAAAAAACCTCTTCTGGTTAGTTTTCACGTGTTTGAAATGGTGAATGACGATTAAAATGCTTGCATGTTAGAATGATGACCAGAATGTCTTCGGATGTCTTTGAATTCCAAGGTTTACAGTCTTGGGACTTTCTTGTTGAATGCCAAGGTTATAGCCTTGGACTTACTGGTTGATGGTGATGAGAGTTCAGAGTACTCAGCGTGGTGCCTTTGTATCGGTCAGATTTAGGCGAAGCGCCGTTTTAGTCGAACCTATGTCTTAGGCACGTAGCTTTGTACTGTTACAGGTTAGTCGGTCGTGTCGCAACGTGAACCGAACTAACTGTGGCAAGGCACTAGTGCTTGTGTCCTAACGTGATAACGGGAACATATGCGACGCCAATTGTGGGGGGTTTTTAATCGAACCGGGCGGTTCGGATGGCAAGCACAATCCAACAAGCCAATAAAAAGACGAAGACCGGGAATTACGTGGAAAAACCCCTTCGCAACGTCGAAGGGGAAAAAACCACGGGTGGGGCGAGAATGCACTATAACACTTGCAACGGTTACAATTCTCTCACCTTAACCCCAATTACACCCTGAGGACCGGTCACCCAAGATACCGACCTCCGCAGACAGCAGCTAACTACCGACCGCTGCAGTCAGCCTCTGACTACCGACCGACCTCCGCAGCTCCGCAAATTCCGGGATGAAACGGGCAGCGTCTCCTCCAGAATTCCTCCCCTTCTTGCTGAAGGGGTAGGTCCCCTTTTATTGTGGTGGGATGACGGTTGGGGCGCTCCGCGCGGAGCCGGTTGACGACGTGTCCCCGCAATGAGCTCAACCGCCACGGTAGTGATGACGTGGCGCGTGGTCGACACCCTGTCACTGTGGCCGGAAATCTCGGGAGCGTAGTCAGCACTCCGTAGCCTCCGAGATTTCCGGGTTCGACTGCCGCACTGTTCCTCGGCATGTTGCATGGTCGACCGAGAGAAAGAGAGGGGGGCTGTTGCGCGGCCGACCCCCCCCCCCCCCCTTGTCATCTGTTGCGCGGCCGACCGAAAGAGGGGGGGCTGTCGCGCGGCCGACCCCCCCCCTTTGTCGTCTGTTGCACGGCAGACCGAAGAGGGGAGGTGGGAACTGTTGCGCGGCCGACCCCCCCTAGTCGTCTGTTGCGCGGCCGACCCCCCCTAGTCGTCTGTTGCGCGGCTGACCGAAGAGGGGAGGGGGGGGACTGTTGCGCGGCCGACCCCCCCCCCCTAGTCGTCTGTTGCGCGGCCGATCGAAGAGGGGAGGGGGGGCCTGTTGCGCGGCCGACCCCCCCTAGTCATCTGTTGCACGGCCGACTGAAGAGGGGAGGGGGGGACTGTTGCGCGGCCGACCCCCCCTAGTCGTCTGTTGCGCGGCCGACCGAAGAAGGGAGGGGGGGACTGTTGCGCGGCCGACCCCCCTAGTCGTCTGTTGCACGGCCGACTGAAGAGGGGAGGGGGGGACTGTTGCGCGACCGACCCCCCCTTTGTCGTCTAATGCGCGGCCGACCGAGAGGCCTGCTGTCTTGTTCGCTGCCTCCTGATCATAGAGGCCTGGCGCCTGAACCGATCTTCCATCGTGTCAATTTCTGCCTGAGCAGCCTCCAGTGCTTCATGAAGCTCGAAAGGGTCAGCGGTATTCGCCTGCGCGAGTTCGAGCTGAGCCCTGACTGTAGCTAACTCCTCCGCATGAACCCTTCGAGCTTCCACTAACTGAGCGCGAGTCTCTCTCAAGTCCTGCCGAGCAGTCCGCAGGGAGGCCTCGAGCTGAGCCATCCTTCGAGCACCCCCCTCGGCAACTCGGCCGGCCATTGTAGTTACGCGGCCGCTCATCTGACAAAAGTGGAAACGATATGTACTAAAGAGTTAGGAGAATGAGTTACTACTGCAATCAACTCTTCAACGACTCGAGGACTTACCTCGTGAAGCTCGTCGAGCTGGCTCCGCCAAGTAGAACCATCCACCCCTGTACAGAGAGCCCACTGGAACGGTGGTGGGAGGTAGCTTCGGTAGCTCCGAGGGGAGAACCGGGAGGTGGCCCGGCGACGCCCCCTGAAGCAGAGGAGGAAGGCGAAGCCATGAAGCACCAAACATTCATGTGTTCGAAAAGTGCAGTAGGTGCAACAGTTGGTGCAGCAGTGGGTGCAGCAGTAGGTGCAGCAGTAGGAGCGCGGGGTGAAACTTGCCCACGCAACCCCGCAGAGCTGGACGGTATGGCTTGCTTACCCCTCCCGTAGGAAAGAGAGGGACTGTAGTTGGAAGACTTCTCGGATTCCTCTACCTCCACGTAGTGTCGACCAGTCGACGGCACGTCTTCTGTCCAGTCGTCGGGGAGGGAACGTAGATCTTCGCAAGCAGCTCGTCGCGTGACGTGAATGGGGAGAGAGCGACCTTCATCATCGTCGCTGGAAGACTCGCTCAGCAAGACATGTCTCCTTGCCTTCCCCGCGGGTGCAGCTACGTTGCGAGCAGCTGGTGCAGAGCCTGCAGTCGCCTGCAGCTGCAGTCGACCTAGTGCGGCGCCTGAAGATCACGCAAAGCTTAGATGACGTCGTATTGGGGTTGAAACGTCTAACGGAGCTGACGTACCTGTCAGGAAGCTCCGAGGAGTAAGCAGAGGGCTCTTCGGTCGCTGCTGTTTGCTTACCCTTTTTGGGAGTAGTACTGTAAGACCTAACGACGGGGAGCTTCGGAAACAGCTGCCGCCAGTCGTCGTCGTTATGCGTCACCCTCCTAATCAGTCTGTCCAAGTCATTCTCAACACCCTCAGGGCACTGGAGCTGCCTCGAGGGGTAGAAGTCTTTGATAGTAGCGGCGAGGTGGGAGACTGGCCCGGGGACTTTGAAGCGACCCCTCCAGGGTCCTCCAACCACTATTGGGCACTCCTTCCAACCCCTCACGGAGTCGGAAAAGCCTCCGATGGGGGGGCGACTGCCTGCGCGCGCCTGCAGGCTGAAGTAGGAGTACACGCTGCCTGGCGTCGTCTTGTAGTCTTTGACAAAGTACTTCTTCGAGAGATATGCGACGCAGAGCTGCTGCCCCGCCAGTTCTTCTATTGTTTCGATGCAGCAGAGTATCCTCCAGCCGTTGCCAGCTATCTGGCCTGGAGACACCTTCATATACTCCAGTAGGCGACCCGAGAAGCTCGCGAGAGGAAGCCTTAGGCCGCAACGCAGCTGTCCGAAGGCCGGTACGGTCGCCATCGTCAGGATCCAAGGGACCGGTAGCGAAAGAGAGTGAGATGGCATTAGGGATGCCGTAAGCTGCCCAGACGTCCTCCATCAGCGGGAACTTCTTTGGCACGACGAACCAAGTGAAAGACATCTTCAGCGCTTGCTCTCGGCGTGTATCCAGACGAAACACCTTCCAACACGCGACCCCTCGGCGTGTATCTAAGCTAACTTCAGTGTAGCTACCACCTCGTACAGCAAGTCGTCAACCCGAGCGAACCTTCAGCCACAGAGGAGAAATCTGAAGCAGAGGAAAGAAATGAACCCTCGGGGTCTTATTTATAGAAAAAGTTGGAGCTGTGGGAGTTGGTTCGGATTTCGAGAAAGGAGAAGGCAAGGTGGCGACACTTGGTGACGCCATGTGGCGAAAAACTGGGAAAAGCCCAAACAGTTATTCGGAGTTCCAACAGAACCGAAGCGAGGTTGGCACGCGAATCGAGGCAAAGCGATCCTGACCGACCGTCCGGTCAGGAGGGGGTATTGTGTGTACCCTCCCGGTCGGCCGCGCATCAGACGACAAAGGGGGGGTTGGCCGCGCAACAATCCCCCCTCCCCTCTTTGGTCGGCCGTGCAACAGACGACTAGGGGGGGTCAGCCGCGCAACAGTCCCCCCCCCTCCCCTTTTCGGTCGGCCACGCAACAGACGACTAGGGTGGGGGGTTGGCCGCGCAACAGCCCCCCCCTCCCCTCTTCGGTCGACCGTGCAACAGACGACTAGGGGGTGGGTCGGCCGTGCAACAGTCCCCCCCTCCCCTCTTCGGTCGGCCACGCAACAGACGACTAGGGGGGGTCGGCCGCGCAGCAGTCCCCCCCCTCCCCTCTTCGGTCGACTGCGCAATAGACGACTAGGGGGGTCGGCCACGCAACAGTCCCTACCTCCCCTCTTCGGTCTGCCGTGCAACAGACGATAAAGGGGGGGGTTGGCAGCGCGACAGCCCCCCCCTCTTTCGGTCGGCCATGCAACAGATGACAAAGGGGGGGGGGGGGTCGGTCGCACAACAGCCCCCCCTCTCTTTCTCTCGGTCGGCCGTGCAATATGCCGAGGAACAGTGCGGCATTCGAACCCGGAAATCTCGGAGGCTACGGAGTGCTGACTACGCTCCCAAGATTTCCGGCCACAATGACAGGGTGTCGACCACGCGCCACGTCATCACTACCGCGGCGGTTGAGCTCATTGCGGGGACACATCGTCAACCCGCTCCGCGCGGAGCGCCCCAACCGTCATCCCACCACTATAAAAGGGGACCTGCCCCTTCAGCAAGAAGGGGAGAAATTCTGGAGGAGACGCTGCCCGTTTCGTCCTGGAATTTGCGGAGCTGCGGAGGTCGGTCGGTAGTCAGAGGTTGTTTGCAGCGGTCGGTAGTTAGCTGCTGTCTGCGGAGGTCGGTAGCTTGAGTGAAACTGCAGAGGTCGGTATCTTGGGTGACCGGTCCTCAGGGTGTAATTGGGGTTAAGGTGAGAGAATTGTAACCGTTGCAAGTGTTATAGTGCATTCTCGCCCCACCCGTGGTTTTTTCCCCTTCGACGTTGCGAAGGGGTTTTTCTACGTAATTCCCGGTTTTCGTCTTTTTATTGGCTTGTTGGATTGTGCTTGCCATCCGAACCACCCGGTTCGATTAAAAACCCCCCACAATTGGCGTCGCACATGTTCCCGTTACCACGTAAGGACACAAGCACTAGTGCCTCGCCACAGTTAGTTCGGTTCACGTTGCGACACGGCCGACTAACCTGTAACAGTACAAAGCTACGTGCCTGAGACATAGGTTCGACTAAAACGGCGTTTCGCCAAAATCTGACCGATACAAAGGCACCACGCTGAGTACTCTGAACTCTCATCACCATCAACCATAAGTCCAAGGCTATAACCTTGGCATTCAACAACAAAGTCCCAAAACTACAACCTTGGAATTCAAAGACATCCGAAGACATTCTGGTCATCATTCTAGCATGTAAGCATTTTAATCGTCATTCACCATTTCAAACACGTGAAAACTAACCAGAAGAGGTTCTTTATTATCAAAGTAGAAGATAAACACACGGTACAAAAAGCGAAGAAAACAGTAAGATACAAGTCAGTGAGACCCCCGCGAGCGACCACGGCCGGCAGCCCTTGACACAACCTCCGAGATCCTCGGGGTAACTTCAACCGCATTAGGCTAGCGTCAGCGCCTCGTCGACCGTCCTCTGCAGGCCCATAATCTCAACTCGGAGCTCCCCGATGATCCTTTTCTGCTCCCTATCCAGTTACCTCCAGTTCGGTGCAACGACCGGTGAGCCTCTCCAAGACTTGGTCGTTCGCCTTACCATACTCAAAAACGTCTCTCCTCGCCTCCTCCAGCTCGGCCCTGAGGTCGGAGATCGTCGCTTCAAATCCCTCCCGTTCATCCTTTCATTCAAGACAGAAGCTCTGGAGAGCGACCTGAACTAGCGCACCCATCTGCAAACAAAGAAAATATGTCAACTCTTGACACGTTAAACTAAAACTAAACAACATGAATATCAACTTACCATCCGCAAACAATGATCGAAGGAAACATCGGGAGGAGCGTCAAACGCATCTGTTACGTGTTGAGCCATCCCAAGGTAGTCTTCGGAATCTAAACCTTCAAACAACCTTTTGCTAGCTGCCATCGCTTCACGCTCCTTCGATATCCTCTCTCTTCGAGCTTTCTTCTCGCCCCTCCTTCGGGGAGGGAGTGACGTCTTTTGCATGTCCTGTCATTACGACAACGGTTGGAGTAGTAACGATGGGCGGCGCCGCACTCCAATCGGCCTTCCCTACTGCAGGTTGCATCAGATTCCACTCAGCCCACCCTGTTGCAAGCTGCGCTGAATCCCAATTTACCATCTCCGCTGCAAGCTCCACAGATTTCAGCAGGGAGTGCATTACGGTAGCAGTGACAAACTGTCCCCTCTTCCGTCAATCCCTCACCTCTTGGAGACGTGCTGCGGCAGCAGCCACCACACCAACATAAGAGGCCTCAAACTCAGGGGCAGGCCCAGACGTTGTTCCCAAACGTGACTTCGAACCCGGAGACCGTCTCCCTTTGCCTTTAGGCCCTATCATCAAGAGGCCAAAGTCATAGCTAGGCTCGAAAGGCACCTGGTGCCTCTCCTCTTCTCGCTCTTCTTCTTCCTCCTCCAGTCAGCAAGAAAGGCCACTAAGCCTGCAACATCCTTCCCTTGCCGCGACCGTGGGGTAACTTTACCGAAGGAGGCACTAGGATCTCCACGCGGCTTTGCTCGCCGCCTTCCTCCTGTTCCTCCTGCTGCGCCTCCTCCTGCTCTTTATCTTCGCTGTCGCTGGCACCAGAAGCATCCCCCGCTGAAAGAGAATGTTGAAATGGTGAACGTAAAGGGACGGTGGCAGGAACTGCCTTATCTCCATCCTTGACCACCTTCTTACGCCCACGCATCTTGGGCTCAATGATCAGATTCCTTGGTCTCTCCACCAGATAAGGCCCAACAACATTCGCCCACTTCCGATTCCACTCATTGTCCCCATAATCGGAATACACGGTCTCGTTATCTTCGTAACGAGTCGAGAGACAATGCAGCAGGTGCTTCGTTCCGAAGAGCACAGGGCAGAAGCGAAACTGTTTCCATAACCTGCTACCGCACGTCAGTTCCAAGAAGATATTGTCGATTGCCGCCGCATGTTGCGATGACCAACCAAAATTTTCACCCGGTTGGTAACACTTCGCCTCCTCCGACACCTCGTATTGTATTGACTCCGGCACAGGAAGCGGCGACCACTTCTTCGTCATCGAGAAGGGCCCTTCTGTACAAGTATCGTCGGAATCGGGTAGACACTCAATTGGCGTCAGAGCAGATACACCCTTAAGGTAGAAGAAGGTGAACCCTGTAACATTGTTCAAGACCCACCTGTAATGGAAAAAAAAGTAGCCCAGCTCAATACGCGTTGCCTTGCTCTCTCACAAACCGGAGTAACAACTTCGAAGCTCCGCCTGCTGATCTGACTCCACACGGCAGAATGCATAGATCATGTGCCATGCATTTCCTCCTACCTACCCAGGAGCGATGCCCGATGTATTCAGCAAACGAGCAGCAAACGGTAGGAGAGGCAGCCTCATCCTGCAATTCAGTTGACCCAAAGAGACAATCGTCCCCGACACCTTCTCCTTGCTGATATTGTTGAGGAAGATAACTGTAGGATCGATGCCGAACATTTTGCAAATCACCGGGAAGCTCAGCATATGAGCGTGTTCTTGGAACAGCCTCGCCATTTTCACCTACTCCTAACATCGTGCTTCCATCAGGTAAAAGCCTTTGTCATGAATAAAGAGGGGTTCCTTATCAATCGGCACCAAAGGCCCCAGCACGAACAACATGCGAGGAACTTGCAGAGGCTTGCAAGGAGCAGCCAACGCCCCGATAGGACACCTCTTCATCTTCTTCTTAGCGGCTGGAGCCGGCTGAGAGCTCTTTCCCTTCGAAGCCTTTGGTTCAGAGCGAGAAGGCCGACCCTCTTCCTGAGGCCTTCCCTCTGGCTGAGGGATCGAACCCTCGGCCCCCGACGAACCCGTCAGAAAGCTTTTAAAGCCCTTCTTCAGACGAGGGATGACACTTTTTTTCCCTATCGACCCAGAAGCACCCTCGCCTGACATCTAGCGTAGAAACGAGCAAAAACACAGAGGATCTGAAAGCTGAGAGATTTCAGACAGATTTCTCTACAAACACACATGAGAGTCCCTTGAGTCCTATTTATACTCAATGACATCCCCCGACACAATTTTCGAGAAAAACTGGGAAATTTTTTCACATAGTAGAGGAATTTTCTCCAGCACTCACTCAAACCAAGAGAGTTGCCCAACCGACAGGAAAGTTTTAGGATTAGGGGGAGGTTAGGGTTTAGGGGGTTTTAGGTTTAGTTTTGGGTTTTAGAGTTTATAGGAGGGAGTGAATAAGTATGAGAGAGAATGAGAGTGAGGTTCAGAGTGAGGGTGAGTGTGTGAGGTTATGAGAGAGATGAGAGAAAGTTAGAGAGAGTGAGAGAGGTTCAGAGTGAGGGTGAGTGTGTGAGGTTTTGAGAGGATGAGAGAGTTAGAGTGAGGGCAATCAGAGAGGGGGGACACAGAAACCGACCAGCCACACACACCCCCCCTCTCGAAAACCGACCACACATCCCCCTGGCACTTGTGCTCCAAAACACCATCATCACCATGCCCCTCCTTGTTTGTACTCCAAAACCAACCAGAGGCATCCTCCCTGGGTCCAAAACCTACTTGTGACACCTCCTCTGGCTTCATCTCCATCTTCATCACCATCATCACCATGTCCCCCCTTGTTTGTACTCCAAAACCGACCAGGCAAGGGCCTAGTTGGTTTTGGCACAGACACCAAAACCGACCAGCCCCTTGGCCTGGCCAGTTTTGGTGCCTGCTCCAAAACCGACCATTTGGTGTCTGTGCCAAAACCGACCAGGCACTTTTTGGTCGGTTTTGGAGTACGAACAAGGGGGGGCATGGTGATGATGGTGATGGAGATGGAGCTAGAGAAGGTCTCACTGGTCGGTTTTGGACCCAGGGGGGAAGCCTCTGGTCGGTTTTGGTGCCTACTCCAAAACCGACCAGGCCCTTGCTTGGTTGGTTTTGGAGTACAAACAAAGGGGGCATGGTGATGATGGTGATGGAGATGATGATGGTTGGAGATGGAGATGAAGCCAGAGGAGGTGTCACAGGCCGGTTTTGGACCCAGGGGGATGCCTCTGGTCGGTTTTAGAGTACAAACAAGGGGGGGCATGGTGATGATGGTGTTTTGGAGCACAAGTGACAGGGGGGGATGTGTAGCCGGTTTTGGAGATGACAGGGGGTATGTGTAGCATGGTGATGATGGTGTTTTGGAGCACAAGTGACAGGGGGGGATGTGTAGCCGGTTTTGGAGATAGGGGGGTTGGCTGGTCGGTTTCTGTGTCCCCCCCCTTTCTGATCTCCCTCACTCTAAACTCTCTATCATCCTCTCAGAACCTCACACACTCACCCTCACTCTGAACCTCTCTCTCTCTCTCTAACTTTCTCTCATCTCTCTCAGAACCTCACACTCACCCTCACTCTCATTCTCTCTCACACTCAATCACTCACTCCTAAACTCTAAAACCAAAAACTAAACCTAAAACCCCCTAAACCCTAACCCTAAACCCCTCCCCCTAATCCTAAAATTCCCTGTCGGCTGGGTAACTCTCTCGGTTTGCATAAACGCTGGAGAAAATTCCCCTACTCTGTGAAAATTTCCCAGTTTTTCTCAAAAATCATGTCAGGGGATGTCATCGAGTCTATAAATAGGACTCAGGGGACTCATGTGTGTTTGCTGAGAAATCTGTCTGAAATCTCTCAGCTCTAAGATCCTTTGTGTTTTTGCTTGTTTTTGTGCTAGATGTCAGGATAGTGCTTCTGGGTCGATGGGGAAGAAGGGTGTCATCTCTCGCCTGAAGAAGGGCTTCAAAAGCTTTCTGGCAGATTTGTCGGGGGCCGAGGGTTCGATCCCTCAGCCAGAGGGAAGGCCTCAGGAGGAGGGTCGGCCTTCTCACTCTGAACCAAAGGATTCGAAGGGAAAGAGCTCTCAGCCGGCTCCAGCCGCTAAGAAGACAAAGAAGAAGATGAAGAGGCATCCTACCGAGCGTTGGCTGCTCCTTGCAAGCCTCCGCAAGTTCCACGCATGTCGTTCGTGTTGGGGCCTCTGGTGCCGATTGATAAGGAACCCCTCTTCATTAATAACAAAGGTTTTTACCCGATGGAAGTGCGACGTAAGGAGTGGGTGAAAATGGCAAGGCTGTTCCAGGAGCACGCTCATATGCCGAGCTTTCCGGCGATATGCAAAATATTCGGCATCGATCCTAAAGTTGTCTTCCTCAACAATATCAGCAAGGAGAAGGTGTCGGGGACGATTGTCTTTTTGGGTCAACTGAATTACGGGATGAGGTTGCCTCTTCTACCGTTTGCTACTCGTTTGCTGAATACATCTGGCATAGGTAGGAGGAAATGCATGGCGCGTGATCTATGTATTCTGCCGTGTGGAGTCAGATCGGCAGGCGGAGCTTCGAAGTTGTTACTCCGATTTGCGAGACGGCGAGGCAGCGCGTATTGAGCTGGGCTACTTCTTTTTCCATTACAGGTGGGTCTTGAACAATGTTACGGGGTTCACCTTCTTCTACCTTAAGGGCGTATCTGCTCTGAGGTCAATTGAGTGTCTACCCGATTCCGACGATACTTTTACAGAAGGGCCCTTCTTAGTGACGGGGAAGTGGTCGTCGCTTGCTGTGCCGAACGAAGTCAATGCGTTACGAGGTGTCGGAGGAGGCGAAGTGTTACCAACCGGGTGGAAAATTTGATTGGTCATCGCAACGTGCGGCGGCGATCAACAATATCTTCTTGGAGCTGACGTGCGGTAGCAAGTTATGGAAACAGTTTTGCTTCTGCCCTGTGCACTTCGGAACGAAGCACCTGCTGCATCGTCTCTCGACTCGTTACGATGATAGCGAGACCGTGTATTCCGATTATGGGGACGATGAGTGGAATCGGAAGTGGATGAATGTTGTTGGGCCTTATCTGATGGAGAGACCAAGGAAGCTGATCATTGAGCCCAAGATGCATGGGCGTAAGAAGGTGGTCAAGGATGGAGATAAGGCAGTTCCTGCCACCGTCCCTTTGTGTTCACCATCTCAGCATTCTCTTTCAGCGGGGGATGCTTCTGGTGCCAGCGACAGCGAAGATGAAGATGAAGAGCAGGAGAAGGAGCAGCATGAGGAGCAGGAGGAGGGTGACGAGCAGAGCCACGTGGAGATCCCAGTGCCTCCTTCGGTATAGTTACCCTACTGTCGCGGTAAAGGAAGGATGTCGCCATGCACCAAAACCGACTCCAAAACCGACCAGAGGCATCCCCCCTAGGTCCAAAACCAAACTGTGGGGGAGGATTTTCGTGCTGTCGTAGTGACCCTCCTCCAACAGTCAATTGAAGGTTTGACCCTTCGGGATGTGGCGCACTTCAAAGCGCTAAGCCGTAACTTGCTAGGCTGTCACACATGCACTGTAGAATAGAGATAATTGACACTGAATATGGTGACAAAGGTCGGCCGAAGCCTACGTCTCCGTGCAATAAGACGCAACCTTAGAATCCACTATCTCTGAATGAAGTAGAGCTCAAGGTTCTAAAAAGCGCTAGGCGCTAGTCAGGTGGTGGGCCCGCCTAGCGACTAGGCACCGACACCTAGGTGTTTTGTCCTTTTTTAATTATTTTAATTATTATTTTGATATTATATAATATATATATGTTTAAAAATTAATATAAGTTCAAGATTATCCCAAACATAATCAAGTATATAACCATAATTCAAGATTGAGTGATTAACAAGAACAAAAGCAAACATGGTCCGCCTGGCTAGCCTCAGCCCGCCTATCCTGCCTGGCCAGCCTTAGCCCGCCTGGTCCGCCTGGCCAGCCTGAAACCACCTAGGCGGCCGCCTTGCCCCGCCTAGACCGCCTAGCTCTGCCTGGAGCTGGGCCGTTTTTTTGGAGCTCCTAGGGCCTAGGCGAGGCGGTGGGGGGCCGCCTGGCGCCTAAGCGGCCGCCTGGGCCGCTTTTTAGAACACTGGTAGAGCTACTCTCGACAGGCCGATGAGTGCTTCTTACAAGATAACAAAGTGGAGAGGGAATCTGAAAACCAGAAGGCTCGAGGAGTTCTGGAAAACAGAAAGTGGGATTATGGTTTAAATTTTGGGGATCTGGATTATTTCACAGGGTTGGCTATTTATAGAGATTTGATTTTTGGCGAGGCGGTGGGGGGCCGCCTGGCGCCTAAGCGGCCGCCTGGGCCGCTTTTTAGAACACTGGTAGAGCTACTCTCGACAGGCCGATGAGTGCTTCTTACAAGATAACAAAGTGGAGAGGGAATCTGAAAACCAGAAGGCTCGAGGAGCTCTGGAAAACAGAAAGTGGGATTATGGTTTAAATTTTGGGGATCTGGATTATTTCACAGGGTTGGCTATTTATAGAGATTTGATTTATGGAGAATATTCTTGGAATATTCCTCCTAGAATATTCTCCAATATATCAGGGGTTTTGGTAAATACCCGAGAAGGGATTCACCAGGTCCTACTGCTGCCTTCGTGGGCCCCAGGCAGGGCTGCGGGTCCCACTGTCATCTCCAAGGGCCCCAGGCAGGGTTGTGGGTCCCACAGTCATCCCCATGGCCCCCAAGTAGAGGGTTGTGGGTTCCATTGTAGGGCGTTAGTCAGATTTTGCACCTACAGTTACCCCCTCCCAGCTAGGTAGGTGCTAACCTAGCTGGCTGGGATTTCCTGGTGCAAAAACTGGTTGCTCATTTGCCGACTTTCTGTTTGGGGTCGATCGTCGCGCCTGCTGACCCGTTGCGCGGGGCTAACCGTCATCCGTCTGCCGACCCCCTATTAGTTAGGGGTCGACCGTTGCGCCTGTCGACCCCCTGCCAGGGGCCGGCAGGGTGCGCGTCTGCTGACCCGTTGCGCGGGGCCGACCGTCGTCCGTCTGCCGACCCGTTGTTAGGGGCCGACCGTTGCGCCCGCCGACCCCCTACCAGGGGCCAGCCGGGTGCGCATCTGCCTACCCGTTGCACGGGGTCGACCGGTGTTCGTCTGCCGACCCATTGTTAGGGGCCGACTGTTGCACCCGCCGACCCCCTGCCAGGGGCTGGCCGTATGCGCGTCTGCCAACCCGTTGCGCAGGGCCGACCGTCGTACTTCTGCCGACCCGTTGTTAGGGGCTGACCGTTGCACTCGTCGACCCCTTGCCAGGGGTCGACCGGGTACGCGTCTGCAGACCCGTTGCGCGGGGCCGACCGTCGTTCGTCTACCGACCCGTTGTTAGGGGCCGGCCTGGTGCGTGCCTGCCAACTGCACTTATACCCCCTCCCAGCTAGCTAGGTGCTAACCTAGTTGGCTGGGATGCCGTAGTGCCAACGCCAGCGGGCAGAGGCGCGGGTGGACGATCGTGCAGGTTGGCAGGGCACGGGAATTCGATGCCGGCAGAGGGGTGGAGTCAGGCTGAGAGGACCCCCTGGGGCCGGGGTAGGCGAAAACCACCTATGGGGGGTCGAATCCAAACAAAGGGAAATGGGGGGTCGGTTGCAAAACGGAAAAGGGTGGGGGGCTGATTGCAAATATAGGAAAAAATATTGGAAAATTGCGAGCCTGATCTACATACGACAAGAGGTAGCAGTCGCATCCGGGATCGAAATTCACCGATTTCAGAGCCAGTGCGATCCTTTTATGACCCTCTACAAGAGCGGCCATAACACCTATGGGGGGTCGAATCCAAACAAAGGGAAATGGGGGGTCGGTTGCAAAACGGGAAAGGGTGGGGGGCTGATTGCAAATATAGGAAAAAATATTGGAAAATTGCGAGCCTGATCTACGTACGACAAGAGGTAGCAGTCGCATCCGGGATCGAAATTCACCGATTTCAGAGCCAGTGCGATCCTTTTATGACCCTCTACAAGAGCGGCCATAAACGAGGGAAGTACAGGGCCCATAAGACCATCGTATCACGATGGAAAAAACGGGATAAAATGCGAGTTTAAACTCCAAATGGCGGAGGGAAAATGGTGTGAAATCGTGATCCGGAGCCATGTACGACGAGGCGTAGCGTGCGTATCCGGACCCGGAATTTGTCGATTTTAGAGCTAGGACGATCCTCACATGGCTGTCTACAGGGAAATTCAGAGTTGAGGGGAGACCGAAGCAAAGGAGACCATCGTATTAAGATGGAAAAACAGGATAAAAATCGAGTTTAAAACTCAATTTATTTCGGTGTGGGGCACCCCTCATGTATTTCGATGCAGAGATGAAGGGGATGAGGGTCAGTGGTGGGAAAGTGAGTAAGAGAGTGGGTGAGAGTGAGTTTTGGCCCTGACACCAAAACCGACTAGCCAAAACGACCTCCCCCCTTGCTCATTTGTTGCCCCTTTAACTGAGGCCGCCCCCGTTCCCCCTCGGGGGGTGCGCACTTGCACAATCCCCCAACCCCGAGGGGGTCGTGCACCTACCACTGACCCTCCTCCCCTTCATCTTTGCATCGAAATACGTGAGGGATGCCCCACACAGAAATAAATTAAGTTTTAAACTCGATTTTTATTATGTTTTCCCATCACAATATGACGATCTCCTTGGCTTCGTTCTCCCCTCAACTTTGAATTCCCTTGTTGATGGCTATGTGAGGATCGTCTTGGCTCTAAAATCGATAAATTGCGGGTCCGGATGCGCACGCAACGTCTCGTCATATATAGCTCTGGGTCGTGATTTCACACCATTTTCCCTCTGCCATTTGGGTTTTTAACTCCCATTTTATCCCGTTTTTCCATCGCGATACTATGGTCTTATAGGCCCTGTACTTCCCTTGTCTATAGCTGCCCTTGTAGAGGGTCATACGAGGATCGCACTGGCTCTGAAATCAGCGGATTCCAATCCCGGATGCGACCGCTACCTTTCGTCGTACGTAGCTCCGGCTCGCAATTTTCCAATATTTTTTCCTACATTTGCAATTAGCCCCCCACCTTTTCCCATTTTGGAACTGACCCCCCATTTCCATTTGTTTGGATCTGACCCCCCCCCCTTGGTGGTTTTTGCCTACCCCCCTAGGGGGTCCCCTCAGCCTGACTCCGCCCCTCTGCCGGTATCAAACTCTCGCCCCCCTGCCATCCTGCACGATCTTCCACCCGCGCCTATGCTCGTTAGCGTTTGCACCACGGCATCCCAGCCAACTAACTAGGTTAGCACCTAGCTAGCTGGGAGGGGTATGAGTGCAGTCAGCAAGCACACACCCGGTCGGCCCCTAACAACGGGTGGCAGACGAACGACGGTCAGTCCCGCGCAACGGGTCAGCAGAGGCACATCCGGCCGGCCCCTGGCTGGGGGTCGGCTGGCTCAACGGTCGTCCTCTAACAACGGATCGGAAAACGGACGACGGTTGGCCCTGCACAACGGGTCGACAGACGCGCACCCAGCCTGCCCCTGGCAGGGGATCGGAGGGCACAACGGTCTGCAGACGAATGACGGTCGGCTCCCGAACAACAGACCGGCAGACGTGTACCCGGCCGGCCCCTGGTAGGGTCGGCGGGCGCAACGATCAGCCCCTAACAACGGGTCGGCAGACGGACGACGGTCGGCCCCATGCAATGGGTCGGCAGATGCACACCCGGTCGGCCCCTGGCAGGGTCGGCTGGCGCAACGGTCAGCCCCTAATAACGGGTCGGCAGACCAACAACGGTCGGCCCCACGCAACGGGTCGGCACACACACCCGACCGGCCCCTGGTAGGGGGTCGGCTAGCGTAACGGTTAGCCCCTAACAGGGGGTCGGCAGACGGATTACGGTCAGCCCAGTGCAACGGGTCGGCAGGCGAGACGATCAACCCCGGATTGGAAGTCGGCAGATGAGCGACCAGTTTTTTGCACCAGAAAATCCCAGCCAGCTAGGTTAGCACCTACCTAGCTAGGAGGGGGTAACTGTGGGTGCAAAATCTGGCTAACGCCCTACAATGGGACCTGCAGCCAGCTAGGTTAGCACCTATCTAGCTAGGAGGGGGTAACTATGGGTGCAAAATCTAGCTAACGCCCTACAGTGGGACCCACAACTCTGCTTGGGGCCCACGGAGATGACTGTGGGACCCACAACCCTGCTTGGAGCCCTCGGAGATGACAGTGGGACCCGCAGCCCTACTTGGGGCCCACGAAGGCAGCAGTAGGACCTGGTGAATCCCTTCCCGGGTATTTATCAAAACCCCTGATATGTCGGGGAATATTCCTAGAATAATCCAGATCCCCATAAATCAAATCTCTATAAATAGCCAATCCTGTGAAATAATCCAGATCCCCAAAATCCAAGCCATAATCCTACTTTTTGTTTTCCAGAGCTCCTCAAGTCTTTTGGTTTTCAGATTCCCTCTCCACCCTTTGTTATCTTGTAAGAAGCACTCATCAGCCTGTGGATTCTAAGGTTGCGTCTTACCGCACGGAGATGTAGGCTTCGGCCGAACTTCATCACCATATTCAGTGTCAATTCTCTCTAGTACTTGTGTGACAGCCTAGCAAGTTACAGCTCAGCGCTTCAAAGCGCTCCACATCCCAAAGGGTCAAACCTTCAATCGACTATTGGAGGAGGGTCACGTACGACGACACGAAATCCTCCCCCACAGATATTGTATGTTTTTAAATTCATTTTAGTAAAACGGATGAAATGATTTAATTTGAAGCGTTTAACACAAGGAAAAATGATGGATCCACTCAACTTTAACCGATTCTGAAACCTCTAGGCGCGTCAAATGTACTCTTCAAATCAACAGTTAAAATGGACGATCAACAAAGCTCAGCGCATTTGACTCACCTAGAGGTTTTGGAATCTGTTGAGTTTTTGTGGATATGCCATCTATGGCAAGGCGAACATTCTTAACAAAAATCAGCCAATTCTGAAACCTCTCCGTAAGTTTGCTTGACGACATGGCAAAATGACATGTCTACGTAGGTTTGCTTGACGACATGGCAAAATGACATGTCTACGGATCCCGACCTAGCATATCTTGGCCTCTATTCCATCATCTCCCACTTGAACATGCTAAACTCGAATTTTCATCTATATATTTCTTGATTTTTGCCTGAAAGGATTCTGTATGGCAATAAACTATTTTTTATCACAATCAAATGCTAGATCTTTACCATTTGATTCCATTTATGGATAATTCTCAACTTAAAGGATTTTCATGTCAATCCCCTATTAAATTATCACAATATTTTTTAGTTTTAGATTATCACCATACATGGATTCCCATGGCAATATGATGTCACATTGTCACCACATATTTCCTTCACAAGATTTTCTTAGTAACACCTCATTGACATTTCACGGTGATTTGCCATTTAAATTTTCTCATTGTGTAAAGACATCCGAAACAAGTACCCTAATTTTTTGTTAGATGTAGCATACTTTAGTCCCTTATGTTCTATGGTTTTATAATGGTATCATAGCAGGTTTTCTCGACCTTGTTCTTGTCTTAGTTTTTCCTCCTACTGCTCGTTATCGGCCTACGTCTCGATTCTCATCGACACCACTCAATCGCGTGTCTGGGTGCGACTCGTGATCGTGTTCTCAGTCTGAGACTCCGAGAGTCATCCAACTCACGATCTCACACAACAGGGCATGCTTCGATGGCACCCGAGCATATACCAAGACGTGGTCCAAATCATGACGAGATCTTGCGAGATCTATGTATCAAAGACTGACTACATGACTTATGAGCCGCTCGGGCAAAAGATGCTTGTTACGTGGATCCTGACCTCGACCAGGCCCGCGTGAGAGGATCCCGAGCTCAACAAAAGTTAGCCTATATGAGATCTAAACATGAAGCATGTTTCTCTCTCCTCTTCTTTATTTTCTTCATCTTCATGGCATGGGATGGGAACAATTGAAAGAGATATCACCCAAATACTATTTTTCCCTTTCCTTATAAAGAGGTCATTGCTTTTCTCTTTTTTCCCAAGATAGTGGAGTCCGAACACAAAGGCTACAACTCGGGCGGGTTGAGGTGTCAACCCAGGCCCAACTGAATCCTCTGCCCAAGCCTAACCCAACCCAAGGTTGGGTTGAACTTCCATAGCACAACCCATCGGATTTGCCGAGTTGTATGGGGTGGGTTGGCCGGATTCAACATGGTAGAGGAGAAATAATCAACATATAACAGTTTTTTTGCGATAATACAACACATAAAGCAACTCGTTGCATTCTTATATAGGTGATGGTCCATCGTTGGATGGATAAATGCCCATCCAACAGTAGCCATTAGAAGCAAAATAAATACTCATGAAAGTTCCAGCACAATATGATCTCAACTTGTATTCAATGGATGATCCAATATATGGATTCTGATCGGACCTATTCAATATTATATTATATTAAATATTTCTTTACTAGATAGTCTTGTTTCAGATTAGGTCGGGTTGCCCGAAGCCTCTGCCCAAGCCCAAGCCCAAGCCCAAGCCCACCCAAGTTGCAATCCTACCGAACACGACACCACTTGCGTCAAATAAGGGTTATCTACGCAATATTCTCGATCTTGGATTTTATTTTTGGACAAGTATCTCAGCCCTTTTCAGATTCGATACTCTGCCATTGTTGATTCAACTCAAAAAAACTCTCAAACTTCAATACCTTTTGTCATTCAAAGATGCTACGCCAAAAGAGAAGTCTCCTCCCAACGTACTGTTGGGGTTCCCATCCCCATGGAGGAGACCCAAAGGGGAGGGGAGCACAACTCCCTCCCAACTGAAGGAGACGAGTCGCCCGAGCGAAATCCGACTTGCTCGGGCGAGTTCCTTAGCCACAAACGGGCAGAAAATTCAGCAAACCTACCTGTGCGAAGACGGGTCGGATCTGTTTTTCTGGGTTTTTCCGCAGACCCGTTTTGGGGTGTTTTAAGGCTCTTTGAAGGGGCTTTTGTGGTGTGGCTTGTGTTGGCTTTGAGAGACCTTGGAAAAGGCTTTGAGGGCTGATTCTCTAAGGGAGAGGAAGAGCTTCTTCTACAAGGGAGGAGGAAATTTCTTGGGGATCGATCTTCGGCAGATAGATCGGATCTAAACTTGCAAGGAGGTATGTTCCTTGAGGCTTGCTAGGGTTCCTACTTGTTGAGCCCTAGAAGAGGGAAAGGTGTAGATCTAGAAGGGGAGGGAGAAGAAGGAGTCGGGTTGTACTCTCATCTTGCTTGCCGCCTTTGATAGTGAAACCCTCCCCCGAGCATTTTCTCCAAGCGTTTGCTTAACGTGGTTTTTCCCTCAAGGGTTTCCACGTAAATCCCCGAGTCATCTTCTTTGCTTGTGATTGATTTTATTTTGCATTTGTGATTGGGTTATTGTTTGCTCTCTTTGGTTCATCTCACGGGGAACAGATCGTCAGTTTCGTGGTTGAGCCGGTGCGGTTTTCCCATCACCAACCGTCTTCAAAATCAAAGGCAATCAACCGAAGTTCAAGTGTTTTTTGAAGAAAGTCCACATCTTCCACTGTTCTAGCAAACCACTTGAGTTTCTTTTGACTTCACGAAACAATCTCAGACCAACTTTTCCCAAAAGAAAACTACTTGTCCTTTCAGAAAAGAGTCTTCTTCATGAGTTCTCTCTTGAATTTTTGCTACAAGATCCTTAGACCTGGAATTCTTTTGTGCTTAAGACTTCCGGAGAAGTATCCAATTATTCATTTTACCTTGATCATTTACTCCACCTTATGTTGCATGGCTGCAACCATTGTTGAACCAATCACTATTTTGTCACTCCACCTTAAACGAGGTACTTATTATTTTTATATTCACTAACCACTCATGAAACAAACGATAAATCACATTAAAAAAAAAGTATGGCGATTTTTATTGGTCACCTCAAATTTAGGGCTACATTAATGCATTTATGATATCAATAGATTTCACTACTATAATAGCAAGAGATACAATAAGAACAACACTAACCCTCAACAATATAAAAAAGATAAACTCTCTTCCATGTAAAGATATATGCTCTCACAACCTCACTCTACATGGATAAAACCAGAGCCTTTCACCTGAAGCCCTTGAACTTTGTTTCCAAGTGCTAGACCTGCGCTGCAACTGCACATACCTGTGCAAACAATCACCCCTATACAATTTCATGCATCCAAAATTCTAGTAGTATCTTTGTACTAATCCAACACCAGTTGATCATTGCCTTTGGAAGTTGAACTGTGTAATTCGTGGTACTTCAACCTCATCCTGAACATTGCTTTTGCCCTCATTATGATCATCAGAAGATAAATTATCAAGAACGAAATAAGTGAATAGGATCAATAAACCATGTAACAGAACTTGTCGAAGGAACCACAAATGAACCAAACAAGTGTAGCTAGTGTGAGAGATCAAGCATGAAGTCCTCAAGTTATTTCTCCTATTTCCTCTTTTGTACTTATTCCTTCTCTCTTTTCCCCTTCCTCTTATTTTTCTTCTTAATCTTCACGGCCTCCGTGAACTGTGTGATAACCCAACCAGGACAAACAAAGGGGAGAAGGCACCCAAATACTCTCTCTCTCTCTCTCTCTCTCTCTCTCTCTCTCTCTCTCTCTCTCTCTCTCTCTCTCTCTCTCTCTCTCTCTCTCTCTCTCTCTCTCTCTCTCTCTCTCTCTCTCTCTCTCTCTCTCTCTCTCTCTCTCTCTCTCTCTCTCTCTCTCTCTCTCTCTCTCTCTCTCTCTCTCTCTCTCTCTCTCTCTCACACACACACACACACACACACACACACACACACACATAAAGCGGTTGTTGAAGTCTTGTTGTGACAAATCGAAGCTACATACATAACAAGTCAATGCCTAACCCCATTTCCTTTTGGAAGAGATACCATATATATTGCTTGCCACTGGTATTCAACAAAAAATAGGTTACATACCATGAGGCATATATATGGACGATTGCCATTTCATGTTCATTTGAGTTTAAAATCTTCAATGGTTGTGCTTTTCATCTAGGCCCAAAATACCACATCTTCATATTGGAGATGAGTCACCTTTTCTTAGCAACAGAAAAATATGTTTCAACTCCTCATGTATAAAGACTTGAAATATAAAGAAATTTACTTCTCATAGTTGCCAACTTCACCAAACTCTTTTATCTCACATAAAATAATTATTGCCTATCAACTAATGAGAGGTCACCATTGTTCACATGCATCACATGTACTTTCATAGCCTTCGACAGAAAATAGGTTGCTAACCATCATTCATCCACTTGTAAACATTGGCCATTTCATATTGTTCATTTGAATCCAACTTTAGTTCAATATTGAACTCTTGCAATTTAGCCGAAAACACCAAATCTTCAATTTGGACATGTCCCAACTCGTCTTAACACCAAAAAACACATTTATTCTTATAACAATATCTAAAAAATATATGGCTAGATTTATTTTTCATGATTGTGTATGAGATTCATCATATTCATTTTACTTTATCAACAACTGAGAGATCAGGTGCATGGTTAGTGTTATTCTTGCTTTTCTCTTATTTTGTCTCATCTAAAATCAATGTGGTCCATCATCTAATAGAGTCTTACCCTTATATGTGTTGATTTCGTAAAATGATGAACACATACAATTAACAATGATAAAAGTAGTAAAAGGTAAGAATGCGCGGATTTATACAAGGTTTAAGAATTCATGTTCGAATTCGAATTGGGAAAAAACGAACTGGTTTGGGTTCGGATTCGGGTTTAGATTCGGACGGTTCTCCTGTTTCGGCCACAGTTTTAGAAATCATGAAAGAAATAAGAAATTGTGTCTAATTTGTCCGATCGGGCCTGAATCGGTCTTTTCAAATCAAAGTCTTTTGATATATGAATCATGGAGCCCTATCAACTAAGGTAAATAGGTCTAGCGGGTCTTATCTGGTCTGGTAAAGTCGGGTCAACTGAGTATGACCCGTGAAGTAAACAAGTCTAGCAGGTCTTATCGGATCTACCCATATAAGTGGGGCGGGTACGGGCTTAGGGTCTAGACACGATTAGTTAAACGGGTTGTGTCTGGCTCTAGGGGTTCCCGACCCGACCGAAACCAGACACGACTCGACACGACCCATTACCAACCTCCTGTGGAAAGTATCATTGAGAATCATTTTGGGCCTGATATTTCTTGTAATGCTAATAAAGAGGTTATTGTTGTTCCAATCCATCAAACGTACATTCAATACACACACACATTTTCCATCCACTAATAAGACATCACAGATCATTTAAGCTGACTATTCTTCCTTCTTATGTATGGTGATGACCAATGTTTATTTCCAATGAGAGAACACATGTGTTCTCTATTTCCAATGAGAGAACACATGTGTGTTTCCGTTTATGAGACCACATGCCATAAAATAAAAATATGAATGGTTGGAGTCTAGCAATATACATTTTGTTTTAGCTTTATGATATTTTATAGCCATATTTTTTTAGAAGTATACATAAATTTATTCATGTTATACTGTTGTCATATGGCTAATGACAAGGTTAAGAGAGAGAGAGAGAGAGAGAGAGAGAGAGACTAGGATTTGGAGAGACTAGACCTTGTGCTAGGTGATCAGATTACACTAACACCACCTCTCCTAATAGAGGGAGAGAACGAACACCATTACACTAGCACTACACCACTACCTCTCGAGGACAAAGACCATTACAATACCGTAGTCGATATGGGACTAAAGTATGACTACATCTAACACCTCCCCCTCAAATTGATATAGGGTATAAGTATAAACTAACATTAGTTTGCCTAATATGAAAAAGAAAACAAATTACAAAAGAAAGAAAAATTGCATTCAACATTCCCTTTTTGTAAATAAAGTTAGTGCTAGGTTGACTGCACGTAGGACAATCGGGGGACCCGGCCAACCGGAAAACATGCAAGGGTTGCTGAAACCCAACACCAAACCAAATAGGTAGAGCGATAACAAAGGCAGCCGACAGTGGTAGAAGTCGACGCAAAGGTGATCGGAGTGACTCCAAGGGAGGATAAAGAAGAGAGCAAAGGCCACACACTCACGCAAGGTGCGAGAAAAGAGAAGCGTAGCGTGAGAGAGGGTGGGTGATTGGCCATAGTCGAGCCCCCGGGGTGTTGAGCACACATAGGGAATACGGCGAACGCATGGGGAAGACAATGGTCTGGCTCCCGGCGTGCAGAGCGTACCTGGGGAAACACCAAAGGCGTGCAGAGCATACCTGGGGAAACACCAAAGGCTCGGCGTGCTCTCTCGCACCCGGGAAATACAGCGGACACCCGGCATATGAAGAGAGGAGAGCCGACAGACGAAGAAGCCCGAGGCTAGGCCGACGAAGACGGAGAGCACCGATGGACGAGATGCCAACAAGGTCCCCGGATTCGAAGAAAGTCGGTCTGAAGAAGAGAGATCAGACATGAGCACCTTGAGAGCGGACACCCGGCGTACGAAGAGCGGAGAGCCGACAGACGAAGAAGCCCGAGGCTAGGCCGACGAAGACGGAGAGGACCGATGGAGGAGATGTCGACAAGGTTCCCGAATTCGAAGAAAGTCAGGCTGAAGAAGAAAGATCGGACATGAGCACCTTGAGGATACCAAGAAGAGGATCACGCCTTGAGTTACCTTGGGAGAAAAACCCATGCGGGGGCCATCTCGGGAGAAGAAGCCGGCAAGGTCACTGAAGCATAGAGATGATGTAACTGTAGAGCACTATGGATACATAAATGGTACCCACTATGATGCCGATGAATCCCAACATGAAAGGTAGTACCTTTTGAGGGCATGTGCATGAGCTGATTTGTAGGACCTTTAAGAGCAAAGAATAATCCAATAATAGAGACACCCCAGCATAAAACAGATTGTGAGAGACGAGTAACGAATAATCCAATAATAGAGACACCCCAGCGTAAAACAGATTGTGAGAGATGAAGAGCAAAGAATGATCCAATAATAGAGACACACCCCAGCGTAAAACAAATTGTGAGAGATGTCAAGAAGAGTCGTGAACAGAATCGAACGCAATAGCGAACGGGACAACCTTGGTCGCAATCAGACCATGGTACAGATCCCCCGACCGGAGAAGGAAAAGTGGCCGGGGACGAGCTTGGCGAGGCGAGATGAGGAAGATGAGATCCTCGATGAAGGTGACAAGGAGGGAGGACCGGAGGAAGTATGTGAGACACCCCCAGTGTAAAACAAATTGTAAGAGACAAAGAGCAAAGAATGATCCAATAATAGAGACACACACCAGTGTAAAACAAATTGTGAGAGACGTCAGGAAGAGTCATGAACATAATCGAATGCAATAGTGAACGGGACAACCTCGGTCGCGATCAGACCGTGGTATAGATCCCCCGACCGGAGAAGGAAAAGTGTCCGGGGACGAGCTTGGCGAGGCGAGATGAGGAAGATGAAGTCCTCGATGAAGGTGACAAGGAGAGAGGACCGGAGGAAGTATTTTACTATTCAAGGCCTCCTCGAGGTCGGCGGCGGCGGCAACCGAGGAGATCGAGGCCAGGTGGAGAACTTCGAAACCCTAGGCCGTGCAACTTGGCTCTGATACCATGTTACAAGAGAGAGGGAGAGATAGACTAGGGTTTGGAGAGAATACTCCTTGTGTTGATCAGATTACACTAGGACTACCTCTCCTTATATAGGAATAGAACGCACCATTATAATACCATAGTCGTGAGTAAAGTATGGCTGCATCTAACAGTAGGAACACTTGTGATCATATTTTTCTTATTTTGAGTAAGCCAAATTCAACGGTTAATCCTTGTAAATTTTCAGTTTTGTTATGTATGTAAATTGGATTGCTGTAAATTGAAAACTTATGGACCTTGTGGTGCAGGAGGATGTGGACATCATGAAAAAGATGAACTTTGATGCGTATCGGTTCTCGATCTCGTGGTCCCGGATTTTCCCAAGTATTCAATTACATAGCCCTTTAAAATTTAAGTTCCATATTTTAATAATTACATAATCATTTTATTTTAAGAATTGTTTAAAGAGTAGGCGTCTTTTTTTTTTGATGTAGAGGGTGTTGGAAGGATAAATTGGAAAGGGGTAGCATATTATAACAGGTTGATAGATTACATGCTAAAACAAGGTATACTCCATTCTGAAACCATTCTGAAACTAAAAGTTAGCTATGTTTGATTTTTTCAATAGATTGCAGGTTGATCTGATATTCTGATGCAATCTTTTCCTATTAGGCATTACTCCATATGCAAATTTCTACCACTATGATCTCCCAGAGGCACTTGAGAAGAAGTATAATGGTTTGTTAAGTCATAAAATAGTGTAAGTTCGTATTGTTGAACTGTGTTATTCATGCTCACATCTTTTGATCCCCAATTATATGTTTGAGGCTTTAAATACATCATTCTTTGGTTATATTTTCTAGGAAAACTCACATATTTTTTTCATGCATATGATTATGTTTGTGTAATTTCATCACAATTTTTTGTAATGTCTAATTAACGACATGCACAAACTTTTTAGGCCTTTCTCGTTTACTAAGTAAAGCTAGTGCTTCTGGAGTCTGACCCATGTTGGACTCCAGTATGTATATTTAGTACTTAGTGATTCATGCTTTGTTTAATTCGAAAGAATCTAAGGTCATTGCTGATTTTTATAGGTTGATTCGTGCATTGTATCAGAATATTTCTAATTAATAATCCTCTAAAATCATTCATGCGCCCTGTTAATTAGAATTACCAACCTTGTTGGCTCTATATTCAGATTTACTCATGGTCTAAAGCATCAATTTTTATAGCATGTATCAGTTGTCATGCTGCAGTTCTATAGACTTCCATGTTATGGACCCTCTTTATCTTGGGTGGTTCACTCCATAGGACCATAGCAATTCATATTGTTCTTTTGAGATGTGATGCTCTTTGTAAATGTTAATGTATAGAGATGGGTCGGGTTACATGTACAGTCGGGTCGGGTTGTATGGTCATACATGTACATATATATTGGGCTTGAGTCCCTCAATAGAGAGCATTCTATTTCTTTCCAAACCCTAGCCGTCATCTCCTAACATGGTATCAGAGCTCTAGGGTTCTCCCGCGTGGCGACAACGACGACGGTCTTCCTCCTCCGGCAGCACCTCCCCTCCGGCCTCCCTTCACCCGATCGGCCCCCCTCCTCCCTTCACCCGATCAGCTCCCCCGCCCCTCCTCCTCACCCTCCCGACAGCCCCCCCCCCCCCTTCTTCCACCCGCCCGACCCCCCTCCTCCACCTGCCCACCCCGCCCGGTCCCCCTCCTCCACCCACTCGGCCCCCTTCCGCCGCCCGACAGTCCCCCGGCCCCCCCTTCCGCCGCCCGATAGCCCCCCGGCCCCCTCCTCCACCCGCTCACCCCGCCCGGCCCCCTCCTTTCGCTGCCCGACAGCCCCCCGGCCCCCCTCCTCCACCCCCCGGCCCCCCTTCCGCCGCCCGACAGCCCCCCGGCCCCCCTCCTCCACCCCCCGGCCCCCCTTCCGCCGCCCGACAGCCCCCCGGCCCCCCTTCCTCCACCCCCCGACCCCCCTTCCTCCACCCCCCGACCCCCCTTCCTCCACCCGACCGGCCCTCCCACCCCTTCCCTCAGTCTCTTCGCCCGATAACCTCTCCCGGTCCCCCCCCCCCTCTGTTGAGCCTCCTCCATGGCTTCTCCTGCCGTGCCGTCCGTCGTTGCGATCTCTCCACCGCTGAAGGCGATCGCCTTTCAGTTGTCATCGGCCAGCGACTGGCCTGATTGGTCACTCACAGTCGAGGTCGTGCTCTCCAGTAGTGATCTGTAGGGTCACATCACCGGCGATGATCCTCCTCCAGCTGTCCTCTCCGGCTCCTCCTCTGTCACTAGCAGTGTCGCGTCCTCTGCTGCGACTGCTACTGTCCCGACTACTCTCACCGCAGCCACGGCTACCGCTCTCACGTGGCGACGTCACGATCAGGCCATCCGGGCCTATCTCCTGGACTCTGTTGCTCGTCCGCTCCTTGCTCCCATCGGCCGCCTCCCTACAGCGCGCGCGATGTGGGAGTATCTCTGGGACCGGTTTCTCCCGCGCGGCGGCGCACGCCGGCATCAACTTATCTGTGACTCGCAGTCTGCACGTCAGGGGGAGCGCACGATTCAGGACTTCTTCAGTCAGATGAGTGCATACTGGCATGAGCTGGACTCCCTGATCCCGGAGCGATGTGCTTGCCCCTGCTCTTGGGATTTTCAGCGCTACCTCGATGAGGGCCACCTGCACCAGTTCCTGGCAGCGTTTCGGCCGGACTTTGCTTTCATCGCTGCTGAGCTCCTGCACCGTGAGCCACTCCCTCGGCTAGAGGATGCTCTACTCGCTTTGGTCGATGAGGAGACCCGCCTTCAGACTCAGGGCGCTCGTCCTCCTCCACTTGCTCCTACCTCCGACACTGTCCTGGCGGCCGGGTTCTCCGATGAGGCTGTCTTCTGTCACTACTGCAAGGAGCCCGGACACATGAAGCGCGAATGCCCTACACGTCCTCCACGCAACCCCCGCTGGGGTCCGGATAAGAGAGCCCCACACTGGGCTTCGACTTCCCGCGATGATCGACGCGGCGGTCGAGGTGGACGGAGCCGTGGACGTGGTTCGTCCTCCTTCCGCCACTTTGGTGGTACAGCGGCTACTGTAGAGGCCTCGACGCTCCCCACTGCTACCACAGCATCTTCTTAGTCTGAGCCGGACCGTCTTCAACGCCTCGAGGAGCTCCTTCGCTACCAAGCCTCCACCAGCTCTGCGACTGCTCACGGCTTGTCTGCCACCTCTGGTACTACTGCTCCATGGATCTTCGATTCGGGTTCCTCCTGTCACCTCACCTTTGACTCCACTATCCTCACGGATTGTTCTCCCACTACCACCCACCAGGAGGTTCGCACTGCGGATGGGACTCTCGTCCCTATTCCGCAATGTGGATCCATCACTACCACCTCTGACCCTTCTGGTTGCCTGACCCTACACCATGTCCATCATGCCCCCCGTCTTAACATTAATCTGATCTCTATCAGTTCTCTTTGTGACTCTGGCCTGACTGTCACCTTCACCCCTTCTGTTTGTGTTGTGCAGGATTCGCGGACGGGTCAGAGGATTGGGCTGGGCCGTAGAGCAGGAGGACTTTACCAGCTGGACCATCTACATGTGTCTTCCGTTCCTGTTGTGTCTGTCATGTCTGTTACCTCTGATGCCGACCTGTGGCACAGATGGTTAGGTCATATATCGAGTGATCGACTCAAAAGCGTATTCCGTTCGGGCGCTTTGGGTCGAGCGTCCTTCTCCCTCCTCTCTGTTTGTACAGGTTGTAGACTGGCAAAGCATCTAGCTCTTCCATTCTCTGCTAGTGCTTCCCAATCTAATGTTTTATTTGATTTAGTCCATTCGGATATTTGGGGTCCTGCTCCTGTTGCATCTATTTCGGGTTACATGTATTATGTGTGTTTTATCGATGATGCACCTGGGTTTATCTTATACGTCATCGATCTGAAGTCCCTCACATCTTTAGGAGATTCACTACTATAATACACACTCAGTTTGGTCGGCGCATCAAGACCTTTCGATCTGATTGTGCCAAGGAGTATCTCTCCTCTGAGATGCGTGAGATTCTTCAGTCTCACGGCACTCTTCACCGGCAGTCCTGTCCCCACACCCATGAGCAGAACGGCGTTGCCGAACGCAAGCATCGTCATGTCCTTGAGACTGCACGAGCCTTGCTTCTCTCTGCGTCTGTTCCTCACTCCTACTGGGCTGAAGTTGTCATGACGGTTGTCCACCTCATCAATATCACTCCGTCGTCTGCTCTGTCCGGTACCACCCCATATGAGCGCCTCCACTCCAGCCCACCTGACTACTCTTTTCTTCGCACGTTTGGCTGCACGTGCTTCGCTCTTCTTCCTCCCTATGAGCGCACCAAACTCTCTACGAGGTCTGTTAGGTGTGTTCACTTGGGGCTCAGTCGGGAGCACAAGGGGTATCGGTGTTACGATCCCTTGGCTCGCCAGATCCGTGTCTCCCGTCACGTTTCCTTTGTTGAGGATGTCCTGTACTTTTCCCCTGAGTCTCGGGATAATTCCTTGCCTCCTGCGTCACCCTCCTCGCCTTCATCACATCTCCACATCCCCGTTCTACCCCCGTTTTCTGTTGTCCTATCCACGCCTACTCCACCTCCATCTACCCCGCCACCTCCACCACCACCATCACCACCGCCACTACCTCCTCCGTCTTCCTCGACACCTCCACCATCACCTGTTACTCGTGTCTATGTTCGTCGGTCTGCAGCTCCTCCTCCAGAGTCGGTTCATACTGGTACTCCCTCGCCTGATGCTACTGCCCCCTCTTCCTCGGTCGTGGATCCTGCTCCTGTTCGGTGCTACCCAGCGCACGAACATCACCCTCCTGACAGATATGACTACTCTCCTAACAGGTTTGGCTACTCTGTCTTTCCCTCTGCCTCTCCTGACTCCTCTGGCTACTCTGTCATTGCCTCCTATTCGCCATATTATCAGGCTTTTCTTACTGCTCTACATACCCACCGGGAGCCCCAATCGTACCGTGAGGCAGCTTTACATCCAGAGTGGAGGCAGGCCATGTCAGTTGAGCTTGAGGCTTTTTAGCGAACCCAGACATGGGATTTGGTGCCTTGTCCCTCACGTGTGGTGCCTGTTAGCTGCAAGTGGATATTCAAGGTCAAGACTCGACCTGACGGATCCATTGAGCGGCACAAGGCTCGCCTCGTTGCCCGTGGCTTCTCCTAGGAGTATGGGATTGATTACGATGAGACGTTTGCTCCAGTTGCTCGGATGACTACTGTGCACACCCTCTTAGCTGTGGCAGCTGCTCGAGGGTGGCCTCTCCATCAGATGGATGTCACCAATGCGTTCCTCCACGGTGACCTCTCCGAGGAAGGCTACATGGCTCCTCCTCCGGGCGTTTCAGTTCCTCCAGGGCACGTGTGTCGTTTGCGCCGAGCCATCTATGGGCTCAAGCAGGCCCCTTGTGCCTGGTTTGAGCGATTCCGCAGTGCAGTCTTGGCCGCCGGGTTTGTTGAGCGTCACTCCGACTATGCCCTGTTCACTCGCTCCTTCAGTCAGGGTATTGCAGTTCTTCTGCTCTATGTGGATGATATGATCATCACTGGGGATGACAGTGCCACCATAGCATCCCTTCAGCGTCACCTCCAGAGTCAGTTTGAGATGAAAGATCTGGGCTCTCTTCACTACTTTTTGGGCCTCGAGATTGCCCGGTCAGCTCGTGGTCTGTTGGTCTCCCAGCAAAAGTACATCTCCGACATCTTTGCTGATGCTGCTCTTACTGACTCTCGCACTGCTGATACACCCATGGAGCTCAATTTGAAGCTTCTAGCTACAGATGGTAAGCCGCTCCAGGATGTCTCCCGCTACCAGAGGCTGGTTGGGATGCTCGTCTATCTCACTATGACCCGGCCAGACATTGCCCATGCTGTTGGCATTGTCAGTCAGTTTGTTCAGGCTCCACGTTCAGTTCACTATGCAGCTGTCCTTCGGATTATCCGCTACCTCCGAGGCACCGTCACCCATTCACTACTGTTTCCCTCCACCTCTCCGTTGGTGCTGCGTGCCTACTCCGATGCAGATTGGGCAGGAGATGTAGCCACTCGCCGCTCTACTACAGGATACTGTGTGTTTCTGGGCGATTCGCTTATTTCGTGGCGCAGCAAGAAACAGGAGTCTGTTGCTCGCTCCAGCACCGAAGCCGAATACAGGGCTATGGCTTCCACCACCGCAGAGATTGTCTGGCTTCGCCGCCTTCTGCTCGACTTGGGAGTTGTGATATCCGGGCCCACGCCTCTCTTCTGTGACAACCGGAGTGCTATTCAGATTGCTAGCAACCCGGTCTTCCACGAGCGAACAAAACATATTGAGGTTGATTGTCATTATGTTCGCCAGGAGTTTCTCGACCACACTATCTCCTTGCCATTCATTTCATCATCGGAGCAGACTGCTGATTTTCTGACGAAGCCTCTTACGATTGCTCGCTTCCGGCACTTTATCGGCAAACTCTCGGTTTATGATCCACCGTGAGTTTGAGGGGGAGTGTTAATGTATAGAGATGGGTCGGGTTACATGTACAGTCGGGTCGGGTTGTATGGTCATACATGTACATATATATTGGGCTTGAGTCCCTCAATAGAGAGCATTCTATTCCTCTCCAAACCCTAGCCGTCATCTCCTAACAGTAAACAAGTCCTATTTAGTTTATTATATCATTTCTTTACTAGAACCATTTGTTCTTTGTATGTATTTGTAAACAACTAGCAGTATGATCTTTAAAGTGTCCGATTTACCCCTGATTACATATAAATGTTTATATATGTTGGTATCATACCATCACAACACTTGGCTGATACTTTTCAAATGTTTCTCTTCAAGTTTCATGTTATTGGAGCAAGGATTTACATCGCCAAACTCCTATCCTTCTAGTTGCAAGAACTCTAGATTGGATCCGAGGGCTGCAAACCAGTTTGTCAATTTGGTGCTTTAATCACTCAATTTGGTTGTCAGAACTCTCCATGACCTGTTAAGAAAGATTAGGTGGTTATGATTAAGAAAGATGGCCAGAGGGCCAGCAGCGCTAGAAGGATAGGAGCTTGTTGCACTGCTGGCCTTGCTAGCCCTCTGGCCATCTTTCTTAATCATAGCCACCTAGTCTTTACCCAGGTGTTCTTGAACCCCAAAAAAAAGGTTTCGACTTGATAGGGGGATCTTTCTTGGCCATGATGTGCACATACATCTTTCTTAATATTATTCCTTACTTTAGCGAGAAGTTGAACGAAGTCTGATAAAACTATAAAAGTACTCCCTCTGGCCATCTTTCTTAATCATAGCCACCTAGTTTGTACCCAGGTGTTCTTGGACCCAAAAAAAAAAAAGGTTTCGACTTGATAGGGGGATCTTTCTTGGCCATGATGTGCGCATACATCTTTCTTAATCTTATTCCTTACTTTAGCGAGAAGTTGAACGAAGTCTGATAAAAGTACTACCCATAATCAAAAATTGTCATTGTCCAAGCCCTAAGGTATTGGCAACACTACTTACTGCTTCTGAATGAATTTGTTCTAGACTCGAATCATCAAGCCCTTCTATATCTGAATTCTCATAAGAAATTAGCACACCGACACATTAAGTGGGTTGAATTCATTCAAGAATGTGTTTGTCCTTAAATTTTGATTTTGATGCACTAACTAGGGTAGTCTCCATTTTACACACCATGATCAGGTTTTTTTTTTTTTTTTTGATATGGACTGGCTAGGCTGTTAGAGGACAGGGCGCTAGAGCATGGGCTCAAAGAGGTCCGGAGATTGAACCAGGGGGGAAGGCATCATAACTGGTATTTTTATTAAATTTCATAATCCCATGAACATGACATCAACGACCAGGATTTGCACTCACAAACAAGACAACAGACTTGAGGGAAGGTTTCACTCCATAGTGTCCATACCGGGAGTCGAACAGAGAACCTCTCCAACAAGGGAGAGGCGAAGTACCCTTTTGGTATGATCAGGTAATAGTTTCTGAGAGAATTAAGAGAGTACCCCACGTGTCCGGAATTTGTCAAAATCTATGCTTTGTTAAATGATTTATGGAGAGCCAACCCTGGTACCGAACCTGGCTCTGATACTACTTGTTGTGACATTCTAATGTTATAATACAGATCATATTAAATCACACCAGAGTAAAGTGGATGCAAACCAAGTGATCTAGGTTAGAGTATCCTGAAACCACACCAAACAGAGAAATCTTATTACCAAACATACACACCATCACGAAACCGGCAATGACATAATGGAGATTCACTATGAGATTATAGGTTTTAACCTCATCACTCTCACAAATTTCTCAGAACAATAACAGTGAAAAACTTGAGAAATAATCTAAAGAACCTCTCAACCCAAACCTGGAGGGAAAAACTCCCATGATCTCTTTATCTCTCTACTCTCTACTCATCTGTTTGTGTAAAAGTTCATGGAGATTCACTATGAGATTACTGGTTTTAACCTCATCACTCTCACAAATTTCTCAAAACAATAACAGTGAAAAACTTAAGAAATAATCTCAAGAACCTCTCAACCCAAACCTGGAGAAAAAAACTCCCATGATCTCTTTATCTCTCTACCCTCTACCCATCTGTTTGTGTAAAAGTTCCGGGAAATTCCTGGATTGTCTCTGTAATGGTTTTGTTGCTTCGACCAGATCCCCAAACATGTGTCGCTGCTGTTTGATATGAGAGAGGACGAGGGTCGACGTGGTATCTCCCCCTTCCATAATCGGATAGAAGATCTTGTGTCCCGGTTGGGGCACGGCTCCACCTTTTTTTTGTCCTCCAGTGTCAACAATTTTTGTGTGCCTTCATAGGCTACACCCAGGCGCTTCCTAGTGCCTTCTTTTGATTAGTTTATATGTACTAGGAATCAATAACACTTGTTCTATTGATTTGCGTGTTCGTATATGAACTAGTTAGAGAGCCGATTTTCATGCTTGGCTCGTCAACCTAATAGCACAGTTAGATATTTCTAAGAACATTGTCATATTCTCATGGCAAACTTAACCTGTTTGATTAATCAGGTAGATACTGATACTCAAGAACCTATCTATATAACAAGGGACGACAGTTTTGTGCTGACTAGACAAAACGGAACCAAAAGCTGACTAGGACAAAACGGAGCAAGCTCATTAGACAAAACTTTTCCATGCACGTGATCACAACCATTCGCTCTCTCTCTTCCCCTGATCTCTCTCTCTCTCTCTCTTCGTCTTTCTTCCCCCGATCTCTATCTCTCTCCCCGTATCTCTCTTCCCTCTCTTTCTCTCTCTCTCTCTTCCCCCGATCTCTCTCTTCCCCTGATCTCTCTCTCTCCGTCTCTCTCTCTCTTTCTCTCTCTTCCCCGCAATCTAGAGAGGTGACGTGGAGGCATGCATGCATGGGTCGGTGAAATGGGCGGCTGTGATCGACTTTAGAGATAGAGAGAGAAGAGAGAAAATCAAGAATTAAAGAGGGGGAGAGAAAATCGGGAATTAAAGAGAGGGGAGTCATCAATGGCTCGGGATTTAAGAGAGAGAAAGAGATATAAAGGAGAGATAAAATAGGAAAGAAAGTTCAGGTACATCCTGGGTTTTAGAGAGAGAAGGTGACTTGGAAGCATGCATGCATGGTTATTATAGAGAGATAAATGGTTACATGCATGTATGGCTTTAATGGGGATCAAATTGGAGTCTATGCATGTGTTGGTTGGTTCATAGACGACTATGATGATTGATTCCGTTTGGGTGAAATGGGAAAAGAAATAGAGGGTGAGGTGCAAAGGTTCTTGAGATGGTTAGGTGGGGTCCTCGTGGGAGTCGGGTGCGTTTTTGGTAGTCTCGGTGGTGATGCTCGAGAGGTGTCTTGTTGCCGAAGGCGGCCTGCTGCAGTGCCGCATGTGTGTTGCTGCCGAAGGCGGCCCAAAGCAGTGTCGACATGCACGGGCATGCACTAGTTTCATATAGTATACATCATCCACACCAAGAAATGTGTAGCCTTTCTCTGGTTTCAACGAAAATGAGATGGTGCTTAATCTTTAACGACTTACCCATGTATTATGTATATTCATTGAAGTGCAAGAACTTGGTCCTCATTCGCCTAAATTGCAGCATCTTCAAAGCCCATTTGGACAAGTACTATTTATATCTTTTGTTAGAAAGACCGAGAATTTTGGCTACTTTATTCCTTTTATTTACTGGGTTTCTAGAAATATGATCATAAAACTATTACGCTGCTAGAATTCCATTGTGACTAGTACTCCAGATTTCAAAAGAAATTCAGCAGAGATGTGTTAAAAGTTTTGTTGGTTACACATGCCTTGCAGGGACGCATTTGCAGATTATGCGGATTTTTGTTTCAAAACATTTGGTGACAGAGTGAAGAACTGGTTGACATTTAACGAGCCAAGAGTGGTGGCGGCTCTCGGATATGATGAGGGTTCATTTGCCCCTGGAAGGTGTACAAACTGTACGGCTGGAGGGAACTCTGCTACCGAGCCTTACATTGTTGCCCATAACTTGATTCTAAGCCATGCAGCTGCGGTGAAGAGATACCGTGAGAAGTATCAGGTGAAGATCCTTTGAAATTTTGCTTGTTTGAGTGTGATATAACTGTATCGATCTTGGCTGTCAACTAATAACTGGACTTCATATACCCTTATGACCCTGGTTTTGAGACGTGACGGTATCTACACCTCTGATAATGATCAAACTTGTCAGGCTAAACAGAAAGGGAGGATTGGGATTCTCTTAGATTTCGTATGGTACGAACCTCTTACGAATTCGACAGATGACGAGGCGGCAGCTCAAAGATCAAGGGACTTCCATCTTGGATGGTAACTACCAATACTCCCTCGAATAAACAAAATTAAGAATTCTTCATCACTAAGGATAACTAAGTCTTCCAAGAAATCTATGTTGTTTGCAGGTTTCTTCACCCTATAATATATGGTGAGTACCCAAAATCAATGCAGGAGATTGTGAAGGAGCGGCTCCCGAAGTTCACACCAGAAGAAGTTAAAATGGTGAAAGGCTCTATAGATTATGTGGGAATCAACCAATACACCGCTTACTATATGTACGATCCGCACCTTCCGAAGCAGGAGCCAGCTCACTATGCAGCCGACTGGAATGCTGGATTTGCTTGTAAGATCTTTAGACTCCTTAGGGGGGGTGGTAAAGCATGGTAAAATCTTATTTTGTTTCTGATTTTTTTTAAAAAAATCTGGTTCCTCGCATATTATGCAGATGCCCGAAATGGCGTGCCAATTGGACCGCGGGTAATGAATTTATCCTCATTTGGTGTAACTCTTATGCTTCCTCTGAAATTCAAGGATTTTTTTTTTGAATTTATCTCAAGATAGCTTCTAACTTGTATGGAAGCAAATTCACAGGCGTACTCTTATTGGCTATACATCGTCCCGTGGGGAATGTACAAAGCTGTAACTTATGTTAAGGAGCATTACGGCAACCCAACAGTGATCCTATCAGAGAATGGTATGAGATGCATGACTTTTTTTTTTCTTTTTAATTCTTGTTTTCATTTGATGATCCTGAGATCCGACATTGTTGGTTCGATCGAACATCGACAGGGATGGACGATCCTGGTAATGTAACTCTCCCGATGGGGTTGCATGACACGACGAGGCTCAACTACTACAAAAGCTATATAACGGAGCTGAAGAGGGCGATGGATGACGGGGCCAATGTGATCGGCTACTTCGCGTGGTCTCTGCTCGATAACTTCGAGTGGAAGTCCGGGTACACTTCGAGGTTCGGCCTGGTCTATGTGGACTTCAAGAACCTGAAGAGGTACCCCAAGATGTCGGCATATTGGTTCAGGACGATGCTACAGAGAGAGAAGAAGCATTGAGTTCGGTTGTGGCTCCAGATTTACATTATCTTACATTTATCTTCTGTTTGAATGAATTCAGCTATCTGGAGCTCAAGTCGTTGGCTACTGTAGAGCTCTGGTCATGGTAATAAGATTGAAGTGTGCCAGTTCCTAAGATCTCTCTCTCTCTCTCTCTCTCTCTCTCTAATAGCTAACATCACAACCTTAGTATAAAAAGCTCTCGACGAGATGTTGATATACTCGGTGGAGTTCTATTCATGGTGCCCCGGACCAAATCAAATTGGAAGCATTACAACTATGGCCATCCTGGTTAACAGGAACACTAACACAGGTGTCCGAAAGAGCATCATCAATAATAATCTTGGAAATCCACTGAGGCAGGGACAAGGAGGAAAGATCCCTGGCCGAATCCAAAGTGAAACCAACGATCATATGAGCCGCCTGATTTGCAGTTCACCGCAAGTGTTGTGTCAAAACACTAGAAAATAACTTCAACTAGGGGTGGCAATCCTTAACCCGACCCGAACCCGACCCGAAGTTAGTGGGTTTGGGTTTGGCTTAAATAGGTTCGGGTCATAAACGGGTCGACCCGATTGACCCGTTTATTTAATGGGTCGGGTTTGGATCCGTACTTGTAACCCGATTGGCCCGACTTGACCCGTTTACCAAATGGGTCGTGTCAACCTGACCCGACCCGACTCGAGCCAACCCGAACCAATCCGACCTGTCTTGACCCAACCCGATAGGTTTACATGGGTTCTGCTGACCCAACCCGACCCGACATGACCCGACCTGTTTAGTAAACGGGTTAAACGGGTCGGGTCAGGTCAACCCGTTTATTAGGTGGGTCGGGTTTGGGTTTAAGTTTTTGACCCGTTTATTAAACGGGTCGGGTTCAGGTTGGGTGTTTACCCTATGTCTCAACCCGACCCGACCCATTGCCACCCCTAACTTCATCCGACTCCTGCATTCCACAGCCACAGTGTAATGCACCATGGTGGGATAAGATTTTCGTCCGATAGGAGAGTAATTACGGAGAGATTGTCACCCTCGAGAATCACATTTTTTGCTCTACATTTAATAGCCAACAACAGTCCCTCTTTAGCCGCCCAAGCCTCTGCTTCCAACGGCAGGCATAGTGGTAGAATCTTTTCCCCCAACTCTAGTAGGAATGTAAGTGCCAACTAGGTGAGTTGATAAAGTCTTGGGGGGATGGTACCCGAGACCTGGGATCGATTCCCGCTTGCATCTAATTAATAACTGGTAGGGGGCTACCTTAACCCTCCCACAGATGAGACGCTGCGGGGTGCTCAAAAAAAAAAAAAACTCCAGTAGGAAACCCGAACTCGTCTCTAGCAATCATCCCGCAAGCGATGTAGTCCGAACCCACCATTTAGATTTGATCCAGCAAAGCTTGTCTCGAACGCCAGCACTAGGAATGGGGATCCTGATGATGTTGTTGATATCCTCCTCTAGGAAGTCTTCAGAGCTCATGAAAGAGAGATTCCAAAGTACAGATGTTTGCCTCCATGCTCGAAACCCCATCAAAAATCTCTAATCACTGCATTCAAAGCATCAGTGGAGACCTTGGGTAGTCGAGTAGTAGCCATGAAGTAAGGAGGGACCGCCGCAAGCGATGACTTGATGAGGGTGGTGCGGCCCGCATGAGACTGTTTTGGCCTTCCACCCCTTTAACTTGTTACTCATACGGTCATTAATGAAGTTAAAGGTCCTCCTTTCGGTTCGATCCGAGAAGAGGGGGCTCCCTAAGTAGAATTCATCTTTTTTCATTTTTGTGTAGGGCATGACCAGTATGCTCTTTATTCCCCAGCACACCACATCCTTCCCCTTCCATACCCCATCCCCTTCGAACCTCCATACCATATCGCCTCCTCACCGGCACGTCAGTCACCGACGCCACCGCCTCTCCTCTTCCAACCCATCCCCTCCTCCTTTCCCACTGATGGAGCTACCACCGCCTCATCTCCTTTTCCATCCCCTTCCCCATCGTCAGATCCTCTCTTCCTCCTTGTCGTCCTTTTCGTCACCTCCCCTTCTCCTCTTTTTTCATTGCCAAAGCCACTAGAGTGACAGAGAGGGTAAAGGATGACTCTGACAGCTCCGGTGATGGAAAAAGAGGAAGCTGAGGAGGAGAAGAGGGGAAGGGGAGGAGAAAGTGCCGGCGACTCATAATCATCGGTCACAATGCATGAGTTGCCCACCAGTGACTACTGTTGGGTCGGAAGCTACAACCGAGGTTGCTCGGAGGATTAAAGCCATGCGGAGATCATGCATAACAACAAAGCACAGAAAATTCAATCAACCCACACAATAGTATGAACAACACAGATGTCATCGGCAATCAAGGATTTAGATTATCATTATCAAGAGATTATAACATGCAGTAGTCACCATTTGTTGGGCCCTACAAACCTATTTGATTGATCCTCTCAGAACACCCGCACAACCACATAGTAGAGATTAACCGGCATAAGAGATACAAATATACCGGAGGATCAATTAAAGATGAAAGCACCCGTCGAAGTAGAATGAGATAAGGAACCTAGGGGAGAATCAGAGAATGACTAAAGTGAGATTGCCAGAGATGAACCTCTCTCTCTCTCTCTCTCTTCCTTCTTTTTCTCCTTCTCTTTCTCTCACTTCCTTCTCTTATGTCTTCACGGCGGCCAACATGAACCATAAACTAGTCTCCTTGATACCCTCTCCCCATCTATCTTGTCTTCTCTCGTAGACGAACTCACCTCGTTCGTTTGCATTAGGGTTTTTCTTTGCCACACATCCCCTTTTATGATAGAGAGGAATTGTATAGCTTTAGGAGTTCAAATATGACTGGTTAACTCGGTCTCCATCCGGTACAAGAGAGATAAATTTGGCATTTTCAAACGCGTCCGGAACACGATCCTGTTGGCCACAACCACTGCCTCTAGTCTCGGTTCGTCCGGAAAAAATTATGGGCGCCCAGGCGAAATCCCTTGGAGCCTGAGATTTTGTCTCAGTCAGATTCGCCATGGTGCTGACTATGTTTGCCCGGGAAGTTCGTGCAAATAATCTTTCTATCAGCACCCGGGTAAATCCTACAGCATGCCTGCTCCAGGGTTCGACTTTTGCAATCCAAAACCCCAACAAGTGCCCTTGTGCATCGTAGCTGTTAATTCCGCATCGTATGGGCCTGGGTGATTCTGGTCGCTTACGAGTTTCTTTTGTTATTAGAGAGAGAGAGAGAGAGAGAGAGAGAGAGAGAGAGAGAGAGAGAGAGAGAGAGAGAGAGAGGCACCCACTACAAACCAAAGTTGCAAGCCAATGGAAACTAATCAAAGTCTATTGTCAAGTGTAGACAAACTAAGCCTATCCATCCTCCTGGTAAGATAAAATTTGGATCACTTCTTTATTAGAACCCGCCGCTCCTAATCAAATTTTATAATGTCCAAGTGGTCTTACTGAACCATGGGCATGAGCTGTAATCAAGAACCAAGCCTCTGATTGGCTACGCATTCAGCCAGCCCCGGAATCCAGCAAGAGGCCATCGGCACGGACCATGACCCATTTTGCCACACTACCCATTACCCAATTCAACACTCAAACCCGTTTCCTTTTATCAAATTTTCAATCATTCTACGCGGCGCCTTTACCTAATCTTTCATTATTCTCACTGCTTTGTCTCCTTTTGATGCTAATTAAGTTTTTGCTCTTGATGTTTTTTTTTAAATTATATTGATCCGATGACTACTACGGGTTATCACCAAGGTGGGAGTCATAATCGGATCCCCAGGAGGTGCTGCGTGCCAGCACAACAGAGGGAAGGACTGCCACCTCTGACGGGAAACAGACCAACCAGACCGAGAAACCGCCACCAGGCGTGGTTGATGTTTACTTCAGTTGGTACAAGGTCTCTTTTTCTTCGGTCTGATCCTTAGTGATTCCAATAAGATGTCCTGCACCGTAAGTGGTGGGATTGATTCATCTAAACCGTCAGTCCGAGCTGAGTGCTTTTCTCCTGTCGTGTTGTCTACTATCGGATGGCTCTGATGAATCGGGTCCGCCATCTTACTTACGGGATGCCTCATTGGATCACTTATCTGAATTTTTTATTAATTCAATGTGTCATTCCACTTTAATGGTCCATGTGGTAGACACCGGCCGATCGGGCCGTAAGCAAGTGCAATGTTCCAGTCGGATAGCTTTTGACTATTGGATTCGAATAATGTTAACCTAATGCTAGGGGTGGGACCATGGGGGTGGCCGAGGGGGGCCATGGCCCCCGCAAAGTTGGGCAAAATTTTTAGAGGACCCTTTGAGGTTATAAATTTGTTTAAAGAAATTTACACATGACCCTTCTAAAATATTAAATTTTGAAGTTCAAGCTGGGTCCGCCCTGCCCAATAACCACAATATAAGAAGAATGAATCTATTCAACATTTTGGGAAATAGATTAAGAGAAATTCATTTTGTTTCTTTGATGGGTTGGATCTAAAATCTAAGTATTAGATGTAGTGTGTTAGTATTCTATTAGTCCCACCTCGGTTGTGGTAATGTAATGGTGTGCGTTCTCTCTGTATATAAAGAAAGGTAGTCTTATGTAATGACAATGAGATTGATGAGATAATACAAGGAGTTTTTCTCCCCAAAATTATTCTCTCTCCCTCTCTCTTCGTAACATGGTATCAGAGCCAACCCTCTTGGCCTAGGGTTTCGACGCTCTCCTCTCCGGCCTCGGTCATCTCGGTCGTCGACGACGACATCGAGGAGGCCGGGAACAGTAAAAAATATTTTTTTCCGTCTCTCTCCTAAATACCTAATCGATCTGGTGCGGTCGCCTCTCCACCACTGCTCGCCATCCGGCCTGATCACCGGTGCACCGTCGTCGCTGTCGCACGGGTCCGCCTCCACTCGTGCCGAATCTGCCGCTTGCTGTCGAGCCTGAGCACCTGCACCTGCCATTCAGCCTCCTGCACCATCCCCCAATCTGGCCGCCCAAGCTAGACCTGAGCCATCGTCGCCGTGAAACCTCACACCCGGGTCGTCGTCCGTCGCCGACCTCGTCGGATCTGAAGTGAATGGGCCATCCCTACGAGACCTCACTTCGTCGACCAGATCTACTGACCTCGCTTTGTCATCGAATCTGCCCCTGCGATCACCTGTCGCCTCCCCAACATGTGATCCCTGCCGGCCGGCCTCAATCACGGCACGTCGTCTGCGTCCTGCGCCCACCAATCCAGGCCTTGCGCTCAGGTCCCGCGCCCGACACCTCCTTGCCGCGTCCGCCGCCTGGCCCTCCGACCCTGACCCTGGCCACGTCCTGCCACCGGCCGCCGCCTGTGCTCCAGGTCTAGCCTGGCCACCTTGCGCCGTTGGATCAGGCCGCCGTCGCCTGCTCTCCAGATCCGATCGCCGACGTCGACTCCGGCTGCTCCCGGCCCGCTGTCCGCGACGAACCCTGCATCCGGACCTCGGCCTGCCGTCCGCAATAAACCTTGGCACCCGCCGTTCCCTGCGCCCACCGCCGGAGCTCGATCTCGCGCCGTCTCCACCAGAGCCCGAAGCCCACGGGGGGGGAGTCGGATCCCCACTCCTCATCGCCGTCCACCTGAAGATCCCGCGCCGGCCCTGCGCCCGCCACCGGAGCCCGATCCCGCGCCGTCTCCACCGGAGCCCTCCTTTCTCTCCTTCTTTCTCTCTCTCATATCCGACTCTCTCTCTCTCTCTCTTCATATTTTTTGTGTGATCACCCTTAGCTGTTACCTCTTTTATTCCCCTCACCCGATCTTAGTCGTCCGATCCCCCTCATTTCTCTCTTTATCCCTCTTTTCTCTCCCGCCTCATCCATTCCCTTCTCTCTCTATATAAATGATCTCAGCCATTCGATTTGCATCGGATAGCTCTACACCAGATCCGACCCGGTGATCCCCTTTTGACTTTGAGCCCGTACCTGCGCCGTGCACTACACCCGATCCGGCCCTCCTTCACCTGGCCCTATGCGCCGCCCAGATCCTGCCCTTGCTGCAACTAGGAGTCCCGACCCTTTCGTACTTGGCCGGCTCTTCGCAACCGCCTCTGCGCCTGAGCCTTTTCGCCTTGCACTCTGATCTGTTGCGCTCTCCCTGTGCCCTGTGCTTTGTCAGCCCAATTTGCACCTTGTGCCCTTGCGCTTTGTCAGCTTGCTTGCGCCCTGCACTCTATCGGCCTACCTGCGCTTTGCGCTCTATTGGCCGACCTATGCCCTTGCGCTCTATCGGACCGTCTGATCTTCTTCTCTTGCCGATCGAGATCTTCCCCCTCCTTCCGATCGAGTTTCTTTCCCTCCAGTGTCTCTCTCCTTAGCCGATTGGCTTTATCCTCTTTCTCTTTGGTCTTGTGACCCTTGGATCCTCTCTCCGGTCATAGTTCTGCTGGCTTTCAGATCCTCTTTCTTCCTGGTTGTGTGACCCTTGGATCCTCTCTCTCCAGTCACACTTGTGCCGGCCTTCGAATCCTCTCTCTTTTCGGTCACACCTATCTTGTGCCGGCTTTCGGATCCCCTCTCTCTTTCCAGTCACACTTGTCTTGTGCTGGCATTCAGATCCTCTCTCTCTTTCTGGTCACTCTTATGCTGGCTTTCGGATCCTCTCTTTTTTCGGTCACTTTTGTGCCGGCCTTCGGATCCTCTCTCTTTCTGGTCACACTTGTCTTGTGTCGGCTTTCGGATCCTCTCTCTTACCGGTCACATTTGTGCCGGCTTTCGGATCCTCTTCCTTTCCTTGGTCATGTGACCCTATCAGAGCTACGACTCTACATTCTCTCCTTCTTCTTTGTTTGTGATGATTGAGATCTTCTAAGAGGTGTCAAGTACTTACTTCGGCCGGGTGCTTGCCTCCTATGAGGTCTCACGCATTCACACCTTTTCTTAGCCGATCTCTCTCCCTTCGGCCTCCTTTATTGTCGACTTCCATCATCGTCGGCTTCCTCCGCTCCGATCCTTAGTGATCATTGCCAATTCCTCCGGTTGACCTACTTACAGGTTGGCCGGGTTTCCCCGATTGTCCTGCTTGCAGGTCAATCGGGTTTCCAAGACGACTTGCTTGCAAGTCGCCTTGGCACTATCTTTCTTTTACAGCATAAAAATGGGTTATTTTATTTTTTTTCTTTCTCCTTTCTTTTATTAAGCAAACTGATGTCGGTTTATACCTTACATCAGTTTGACGGGGGGTATTAGATGTAGTGTGTTAGTATTCTATTAGTCCCACCTCGGTTGTGGTAATGTAATGGTGTGCGTTCTCTCTCTATATAAAGAGAGGTAGTCTTATGTAATGACAATGAGATTGATGAGATAATACAAGGAGTTTTTCTCCCGAAACCTATTCTTTCTCCCTCTCTCTTCGTAACACTAAGAAATAGGGCATATTGATGGGATCCGAAGGCTCTAGCAATCTATTTCCGACCACCAGGTCTTTCGCCAAAGTGATTCCACTAGGGATCGAGATCAATAATCCGGAGATCACACACCAGCCGAAGAGGATGATAATCACACAAGCACAATAAGAGAGATAAGCATATAAACAAGGAATATGGTTTCACTACAAAAGATTACAATTATCAGCGGTGGGTTGCCGTTTGTTGGACCCTCACACATGTATCTCTACCCTGTATAATCTCATAACACTCTTACGACAAAGACATACAAACCAGTAGGAGATACACAATAGAATACCAAACACCACAGAGAGTAGAATCACCGGAGAAGCAAACTAAGTAGATCCATCCAGGAACACAGATGGTCCACACATCGTACCTTCTTCCTTCCTTCCTTTTCTTCTTCTTCTTATTCGTATATCCCTTTCTTCTCTCTCACAAGTTCTATCGATCCCTTCTCACAACGGCAGCAACAACACCGCTCGTTCTAACCCTAAAGCCTCAACGCATCCCCTTTTATAATAGGAAAAATGTTTGCCTTTAGTTTTTCCAAAATAGACCATGTCTCGTATCTAACCCATGCTATCAGGACCCAAGTCGTGCACACGATGTCTCCGGGATTTACTTACCCAATTTTTTTGCTAATTCACACCGGACGCATGATCTGAAAGTTGTGCGCCGAAAAGTTGTGCACAAGATCCTTTCTCGGATATTCAGCTTTGCAAACCAAAAACCCAACAATCTCCACATTGGCTCGAAAAAGACAACTCCTCGTCACTACCCATTCTAAGATCCTGTAAAAATCATTTACCATCCTTGTCGCCACTATTGCACCCTATACTAAATGTGCACACCCTAGTAGGGTACCCGATCATCATCCATGTCTTCCCCAATATTGCTTAGTTTTGAGATAACCTGATTAAAGGCGTTGTCGCTCACATTTGAGCATTCCTCCATCCGAAGTGTAAACAACTTCTGCGTATGGTAGAGACAGTTCGTGAGCGACTTCGTCATATAGACTTCTCCCAGTTTGGCCCAAAGTTTTGCTGCTAAATCTTCAACAGACACGTGTGTCAAGACGTTCTTCTTCAGACATAACCAAATTCACTAGCCACCTTTAGATCATATTATGCCCAATTCTCATCCGTCGGCTTCACACCTTCAGTGCCTTGTGCAACCCGGCTTGAATCAACGTATCTCCGGCTTATACTTGCCACAGGCCAAAGTTGATCTTCTCATCAAACTTCTCTATATCGAACTTCACGGATGATCCGCTCGAAGTCATCTGCGCTCCACCTACTTCGAAACCTTGCATCGAACCTGAGACTCTGATATCACCTTACTGAATGAATGCTCTCTCTTCCATTATAAACTAAGTCTTGGCCTCAAATATTATGGATTTCTTTATTCCTTTTTGACCATCTTCGTCTCGAGCACGACTCCTCTCCGGTAGTTGGACATCAAAAAATAGGAGGGACCATTTGATGCAGCACAGTCAAGGCCGAGTGTAAGTGTGATTCACCATTCAAGGGGGGTGCATTTGGACGGCTGGGTGTGACTCACCCACAATAAATTCTAAAGTTAGAACTAAAATCAAGTAGGCATCATTTAAAAATCCAGATATCTTCTCTGAATTTTTTTATGAGCATATTTTTATGAGCTGAATCTATTAAGGTCCATAGTGATTTATTTTAAAGATAAATTGCTAAAACCTCTCATGAACCATGCACATCATTTCATATTGGTCCCTTAACTTTTTTTTCCGAACAATTTGAACCTTGAATCATTCTGCATCTGCATTTAGCTAATTTTGTCAACTTTTATTTCAAAAATACCCATATCAATGTCCTATAAGACTCAAATAATTTTTAAAATATTTAACTTATGATTACTAGGACAAGGGTCCTATAAGACTCAAATGAGTTTTGAAATATTTAATTTATGATTATGGGGACAATGGTATTTTTAGAATAAAAGTTGAAGAAGGGGGCTAAATGCATACATAGACTAGTTTAGGGTTTAAATTATTAAAAAAACAATATGAAATTAGGTGTATACCTCAACAGAGAGTTTTTATAATTTGTCCCAGTAATGCACTACTTCCATTCCATTTCCCCATCTCTTCGTTCTAGAATACAATTTGAAATTGCCCATCAAGGAAAAGCCACAACTCGATCGGCTCGAACACGTGTTCCTCGTAAATCCATCCGACAGGGACCCTTGAAAAAGGTTTGGGCTTTGTTCAAAAGAGAAATGCTATTCATCCTGAAGGTTTTCTCGATTCTGCCAGCTCGATTGACTTGGCAGCATACAATTGGTGGCTTAACCCACTAGCGATATTTAAATCTTGAGCAACGCTATTCAGCCCAAAGGTTTCTCCGATTCCGCTCAACCCGATTGACGTGGCAGCGTGCAACTGATGGTGTAAAAGACTTAAAAGTCGCTAGTGGGTTTCAGCCACTAGTTGCACGATGCCATGTCAATCAGGCTGGCGAAATCAAAAAAACCTTCGGACTGAATAGCATTTATTTTAAACCTTTTACACTACCAGTTGCATGCAGTCACGTCAATCAGGCTGAGTGGAATAGGAAAAACCTTAATGCTGAATAGCATTTCTCCCTTCAGAATGGATATGCATGAAAAGTAGACAAACAACGTAGAGCACGAGCTCAATTATATTATGAGTTTTAGCAAAAACTTAAAAGATGACAATTAATTGAAAGTTTCACACCAAATTAATTCAGGATCGCAAAATATAGCAATGAGTTCTACTTTGATGAATATCTTTTGGCTTGCATATAGAGAAAAAATGTGTTTAGTTTCTTGACGGTCAGCCAATTAAAATAAAAGGATGTTAAAAATATGCTTTTCACTTTTTAAAATTTTTTTTTGAGATCGGCAGGTGTCCAGGAACCTATCAAGCAATGGATCCATTTCAGGCTCGTACTAATCCCTTCGGAAATGTACACCGACCCACTCGGAAGTTTCCCTACCATTTCTAGGTAACTCAAGGGGGGGAAGAATTTTTTTGAGGGGAGTCGGTGAGCGGTCCCCAACAACAAACCCAGTTAAGCTACGGCATATATAGCCTATGGATCGAAATGTCCTCCAAACCATTTTGAATTTTTATCGAAATGCCATTGAATCTAAACGAACCTTCTGCCTCTCGTTGCTACCGGGACTAATCCTAACCGAACCTTCTGCCTCCCGTTGCTACCGGGACTGATCCTAACCGAACCTTCCAACGTCAGACCTAACCGAACATCCCTAAACTAAGATCGACAAGCCATGGGATGAACCCTAGATCTAGATCGAACCTAACTGAACCTAAACCTAAGTTTTTCTTCTCATCTCCGCTGCTCGCCGTTGCCGGGGATGAACCTTCCGCCACCGGACCTAACCGAATTGACCTTCCTAAACTAAGATATATATACATGCCACGGGATGAACCCTAAACCTAGATCGAACCTAAACTAAAGCTTTTCTTCTCGTCTCCACTACTCGCCGCCGCAGCTGCAACTCGGGAGGGGGCCTGCCAGACGTGGGCGAGTGCGATTCACCGTCGGAGGACCTAGCTCGCAGAGATCTCCTCCGCCACCGTTGCTTGTGCTTGCCTCCACCACGGTTGCACGCGCATGCCACCGCCGGCCGCCACCCTGTTGCTCGTGCTTGAGAGAGATGGGAGAAGAGGCTAGAGGGTAGTGTCGGGTTTCTCAAAAAAATCGGTGACCTAACGTTAAAGACAATATCTCGTTGTCTTGTACGTACGTTCACAATTTCCTATGTCATGGATTAGTCACTGTTACGATGATCACCTAGCATGGTGTGAGAGAGAGGGAGAGAGAGAGAGGCTAGGTTTTGGGAGAATGGATTGGCCTTTCTCATTAGGCCAAAGGCCAAATATATATGGATACAAGGAAAGAATAAAAGGGGTATCCTATACAGGTATCTACGGGTATCTGTATCTCAATGCTATACACTATCACTAACAGCCCCCCTCAAACTCAAGGTGGGTCATGCACCATGAGTTTGCTAAGCAGAAACTGAAAGCGTGGAGCAGGATATGACTTCGTGAAGAAGTCGGCAATCTATTTTCCGGAGGAAACAAAAGGGAGAGAGATGGTCCCGGCCTCATACTCCTGGCGAGAGTAGTAGCAATCGAGCTCGATGTGCTTCGTCCTCTCGTGAAAGACCGGGTTGGTGACAATCTGTATAGCACTTCGATTGTCACAGTGAAGGGCTGTAGGTTCAGAGATCGAAACCCCTAGATCTCCGAGAAGTCGTCGCAAGTGAACGATCTCTTTGGTAGTAGAGGCCATGGCTCGAAACTCTGCTTCAGTACTGGAGAGAGAGACAACGCTCTGCTTTTTGCTGCGCCATGAGATAAAAGAATCTCCAAGAAATAAGCAATAGCCGGTAGTCGATCGACGAGTGGTCGGATCACCAGCCCAGTCGGCATCCGAGTAGGCGCGTAGGACCAGAGGAGAAGTAGATGATAGGAGGAGCGACCGAGTGATGGTGCCTCGGAGATAACAAAGAAGCCGAAGAAGGGCAGCATAATGAGCAGAGCGAGGGGCTTCGACAAACTGGCTGATGATGCTAACGGCGTGAGCAATATCAGGCCTGGTGATGCAGAGGTAAATTAACTGGCCAACGATCTGTCGGTACCGAGTAGGATCTGAGAGGGGCTCACCATCGGTGGGACGAAGCTTCACGTGAAGCTCGAGGAGGGTGACGGCAGAGCGATCATCGGAAAGGGCAGCTCAGCTAAGGATGTCAGCCGTATATTTCTGTTGGGATAGCAGAATTCCTCGTTCACTGTGGGCAATCTCTAGCCCAATGAAGTAGCGAAGAGGACCTAAGTCTTTCATCTAGAATCGACACCGAAGATGCTGCTGAAGGAAAGTGATGGCAGCGGAGTCATCCCCTGTGATGATCATGTCATCGACATATAATAGGAGAATAGCCCTGCCTTGAGGAGATGACCGCACAAAGAGCGAGTGGTCTTGCGAGCTCTCAATGTAGCCGATCTCGGTGACAGCTCGTCGAAAACACTCAAACCAAGCTCGAGAGGCTTGCTTGAGCCTGTAGATGGCACGACGGAGACGACAGACATGCTGGGGAGGAGTATGCAAACCAGGGGGTGGCTGTATATAGACGACCTCTGAAAGATCGCCATGGAGAAAGGCATTCTTCACGTCCATCTGGAGAAGAGGCCATCGGCGGACTGCTGCAACTGCCAGAAGTGCACGAACGGAGGTCATCTGAGCTACGGGTGCGAAAGTCTCCTCGTGGTCTATTCTGTATGCCTGAGTGAAGCCACGGGCCACCAACCGAGCCTTGTGCCGCTCGATGGAACCATCAGGTCGCTGCTTGACCTTGTAAACCCACCGACAACTGACAGGCTCAATGCCAGCAGGAAGGGGGACGATATCCCAAGTCTGGGTCTGCTCGAATGCCTGAAATTCCTCGCTCATGGCCTGCCTTCACTGAGGGGACTGGACAGCCTCCCGGTACGATCGAGGCTCCTGGTCTGTGTGAAGGGCTGCAAGAAAGGCTGTAAACTGAGGCGAGTAAGAGGTGACCGTGGCGAAGCCAAAACGGTCAAGTGGGCCAGAGCTAAAGCTGAAGCGATCAGGTGGGTGGTACTCGCGTTGAGGATAGCGGGGCGGCGGGCGAGGATCCACGACCAGGGATGTCTGACTGGGCGTAGCAGGTGGAGTACCATGAGTATCAGGAGTATGAGGAAGGCTGACAGAATCAATCGGGGATAGAGGAGAGGAGGGGACGGAGGAAGACTCTGTGGAAGAATCACTGGAAGCAGGAGGAGAAGTAGAGCTGGACGAAAGGGGTGATGAAAAGGGCTCGAGAGTCGGAGATAGGGTGGTAGGAGTCTCCAAGAAGGTGAGGTCCTGAGCTGCAGTGGAGTAGTAAGGGACATCCTCGACGAAGGAGACGTGTCGAGAGATGCAGAGGCGATGAGTCAAAGGGTCATAGCAACGATAACCCTTGTGATCGGCGCTGATTCCTAGGAGGATGCATTTAACTGCATGTTCGGACAACTTCGTGTGTTCATGGGGTGGAAGAAGGACAAAGCAGGTACGCCCAAAAGTGCGAAGCGGACGGTAGTCAGGAGGGGAAGAGAAAATACGCTCATGGGGAGGTGCACCACCCGGAAAAATAGAAGAAGGGGTGATGTTGATGAGGTTGACTGAGGTCAAGACAGCCTCAGCCTAGAAAGTGCGTGGAACGGAAGCAGAGAGAAGAAGAGCACGCGTCGTCTCAAGAATATGACGGTGCTTCCTCTCGGCTACTCTGTTTTGCTCGTGTGTGTGAGGACATGAGTGCTGAAATAGGGTCCCATGGGACTGAATAAGTGTCCGCATAGCAGTGGAGAGGTACTCGAGTGCGCAATTAGACCGAAATGTCTTAATGCGACAACCGAACTGTGTGTGGACCATTAAGGTGAAAGTCTGGTAGACCTGAGGAACCTCAGAGCGGTGCTGAAGAAGGTAGACCCAAGTGTATCGGCTGAAATCATCGATGAAAGAGATATAGTAGCGATATCCGCACATCGAAGGAAGAGGTGAAGGGCCCCAGATATCGGAGTGTACTAAGTCAAAAGGAGCAGAACTCTGAGAGATACTAGAAGGAAAAGGTAGAGCTGCAGCTTTGGCAAGCTTACAACCGGTACATGTAGATAAAGAAGAAAAAGAACAAGGACCTAGAGCTCCAGTCTGCAGTAAGCTCTTAAGTCGAGACTCAGAAATGTGACCTAGTCTTCGGTGCCACAAGCCGGCATCAGGAGAAGCTAGGCTACAGACACTAGGAGGGGAAATGATGGGAAGATGGAGATGCTCGAGGTGGTACAGCCCGCCTGATCTACGACCAGCACTAATCACACGTCCGGTATGTGGATCCTGCATAACACAAGAAGAAGGGGAGAAGGTCACGACACATCCAGAGTCACAAAGGTTGCTAATGGAGATGAGCTGCATGCGAAGTTGGGGGACATACAAGACAGTGGGTAAAGAGAGGCGACCGCTCGGTTCTGTAGTGGCGGTAATCGATCCACACTGCAAGATGGTTAAAGAAGAACCATCTGCAGTATGTATCGATGGAATGTGCGGTGCCGGTTGGTAATTGGTAAGTAAGGAAGCGTTGGAAGTCATGTGATGGGAGGCTCCAGAGTCTAGGATCCAAGTAGCGAAGGTACCGGGAGTGGCTAAGTGAGCAGAGGAACTGGAGGCGCTGGAAGCCTCGGCAGGGCTGAAGCTCGCCTGCTAGTCTAGGCGGAACTGAAGCTGTGCAAGCTGCTGCTGAAGGAGCTGAGTAGTGTCAGGAACTGTGCGAGGAGAGGACGGAGCAGTAGCATCAGCAGCAGTAGAGCCAACAGGTCGACCACGTCCTCGGGGTCCCTGCCTCTTCTCGGGATGCAGCTTCCAACAGGTAGCGACAACATGACCTGGTTTGTGGCAGTGAGTGCACACAAACCGATCACGACCAGGAGCAGAAGTAAAAGAAGCAGCTGGGGCTGCAGCAAGGACACCCGTGTGGCTGGAGGGGGGGAGTAGCCCTGATGGCGATGGTGCGCTGCCTGGTCTCTTCGGCAACGAACTCAGCAATAGCAGCATCCAAACATGAAAGTGGGTCTCGGTAGATCAGTGCGCCAGCAAGTGGGCCAAATTCTGGTCGAAGGGCCATCAGGAACTGATAAAGCTGACGGCGCTCCCAGAAGGCTTGGTGAAGGGCACGGCACTTGGGAGGGACGGGAGGTACTAGTGACTGAAACTCCCGCCAATAACCACGCATCTGCGCATGGAATTGTTGGATCGTACGATCACCCTATTATTCGGACTGGACCTGGGAGAGGAGAGCATACTCGCGGGCGCCGCTAGACTCCACGAAATGCTCAGCTAAGGAGCGCCATATGGCTGCGGATGCTCCAAGAGCGGCGAGGTCCGCACGCATCATCCGATCGACCGAAGCGACAAGATAGGCGATGACTCGTGCATCACGAAGGCGCCATGCTTGAAGGGCAACGGGGAAAGTCTGACTCGGTGCCGTGGTGGTGCCGTCGAGTAGTCCAAGAAGGCCACGTCCGAGAAGAGTGGTCTGAACGATTGCTGCCCATGCTTCCCAGTCGACGGAGGAGGCGAGAAGGAAATCCGTCGAGCTCGGCAGGAAGTCGCGAGTATACTCGAACGGGAGGCTCTCAGAGTGTGGCGGCATGGGCGGAGGAGCATCTACGGAGGAGGAGTCGGCCATGGCGGCTCACTCGGTGCTGATAACTCTCTTCCTGCTTGGTTGCGATCGATGACCGGATCTGTAGAAGGGGAGGAGCTCGACGGCCGGATCTGGATCTCTCGCCTGCCTGGATCGAGCTTGGGAGCTTTCAACCTCAGTCTCGGATCGACGGTGGAGCGGCACTCCAGAAACCAGAAGGTGGTTGTGCTTGAAGGAGGGATCCTCTGCTAAGTAGCCAAAAAAACCGGCCTGATTGAGGACTGGAAACACAATCGAGCACCTGATCTGCGCCGATGAGACGTTGCCGCAGTCGACGCCGTGGATGTGTAGGAGGCCGGATCTGACCTTGGTGCAGATCGGAGATCGGAGGCCAGAGGTCAGATCTCGTGCGCTCAGATCTGGAGGGTTAGATCGAAGGATCGGAGGAGGCCGGACAAAGCAGATCGTCGTTCGGATCTGGCTGGAGGCTGAGAACGAAATAGATCGACAACTGGAGCTGATGCAGTTGCGCAGATCAGAGAAGGAGCAGATCAACGGTTGGAGCTGATGCAGTCACGCAGATCGGAGAAGGAGCAGATCGACGGCCGGAGCTGATGCAGTCGCGCAGATCGGAGAAGGAGCAGATCGACGGCCGGAGCTGATGCAGTCGCGCAGATCGACGGCCGGAGCTGATGCAGATCGGAGATCGGAGGAGGATCCGACCAGATCTGGTGCAGATCTGGTCGTCGGATCTCACGCCGGAGCTGGCGCCCGCCGGAGCTGATGCCGGAGGAGGAGGATCCGGTCGTAGGGGAGGAGATCGACGTCCGGAGGAGAGGATCCGACCAGATCTGGTCGCAGGGGAGGAGGTCGGATCTCACGCCGGAGCTAGCGCCCGCCGGAGCTGACGCCGGAGGAGGACGATTCGGTCTCACACCGGAGGAGAAGAAGGCTCTGATACCATGTTACGATGATCACCTAGCATGGTGTGAGAGAGAGGGAGAGAGAGAGAGAGAGAGGCTAGGTTTTGGGAGAATGGATTGGCCTTTATCATTAGGCCAAAGGCCAAATATATATGGATACAAGGAAAGAATAAAAGGGGTATCCTATACAGGTATCCACGAGTATCTGTATCTCAATGCTATACACTATCACTAACAGTCACCAATTAACCCCCTTTTTTTTGTAGGAACTACAAGGGTTCAATTCATGACGCCCCAGCTCGAAAAACAGAAATATGATTATAATTATTCAGAGGAGATACATCAAGGAATAATCGAGAAAGAGAACGGAGCCTGCAACTCCAATACGAATTCAGCCAAAGCATCGGCACAGGAGTTAAGGTCGATCCCTCTTCACATGCATAAACCGACAAGAGATAAAACCACGGGAAAGATTCCTACTAGCTATCAGATACAATACTATGTATCCGTCGTGATGGGGACCGGAGGTGAATCAAAGTTTGTTTAATTATCACCCACTACAACTGCATGAGTACTAGCTTCCAAATCTAGTTGTTGATATGCTTTTCACTTGCACACAGGGGGAAATGGGTGTGATAGATTTTCCAAGACAAAGATCATTGTATTTCATCGTGTGAACGGCGAACCAAGTGCACCCAAAGGTTTCGATTAACAAGAGTGAGCCCTGAAAGCATCTCTAGCACCACAAATCACTTCCAAGCCCACCTTTGGATCCGCACCAACTTACAGACTTCAACAAGAAAACCAAACCATGTCCTCCTCACATGATGGAGCATGCATTCGGGTTGTCGTCGCTGAAGAGCGAGGTGTAGTGCTCGTCGGGCGCGTTGGTGGCGGGGAACGCCTGGGCCACATTCCGCACGAACCCGGACGGAGCCCTCTTGTCGTAGGCTTGAACCGCGTACGGGTAGGACGTCAGGTTGTAAGGGACGTACGGCCACAGCTCCGCCCTCTTCCCTGTGCTCTTCACCTTCTTCAGCACCTTGCTCGTCTCGACGTGGCCGGTGACCGTCACCCTGCTCTGCTTCCTGTTCACCTCCACCGATGTCACCCCTGCGAATGCGCACATACCGAAGCATTTCATGTATCAATAAGCTGGTAGGGGTCCAAGCCAAACCATAAAAAACTAAAAGTAAATATAGCTTCGAAATTAGGTGAATTTGGATTTGGATCGGATGGGCCAGGGATCTGATTCACACGAGGCTAGGGCTGAACATCCACAAGCCTCACCCTCGTGTGCAGAGACAAGAGGAGGAGGTACTCCTTGGGCACATCCTGATCATATTAACCTCGCTCTGATACCGCTGTTGGATACCTTCTCGTCCCAAAACTCGGATCGTATGGAAAGATCCACAGTGTATATAAAGACCCCTCCGCCTAGCTCCCTAGCCGATGTGGGACTGAACCCAACAAACTAGGTATGGGTTAGATAAAGGTTCAAAACCCAACCTCCAACCTAGATTAGAAATGTAGATACCTTCTCGTCCTAAAACCCGGGTCATAAGAGGAGGTCAACCAGAGGGCATTTACGCACACCATCGCCCAGTTCCTAGCCGACGTAGGACTAAACCCAACAATCCCCCCCTCACACGAGGCTAGGGTTGAACCACCTGCCAGTCCCCATCTCGAGTGGCAGGCGACAAAGAAGAACACTCCGACACGACTAGATCCGAACTGGGCGGCACCTGATACCATTTGTAGATACTCTTATGTCCCAAAACCCGGATAATAAAGAAGGTCCACTACAGAATATTTAAACACACCATTATCAAGCCCTAGCCGATGTGGAACTAAACCCAACAAGAAAACTTTCTCATCAGTTCACATCAGAGGGCGCAAGAAAGAGTAAAGACAGCTAGAATCCAAAAGAGAACAGAAGACTAAAGAACCTTTGTCTGACTTGGAGCCTGATTCCTTGAAACACCCCCAAAACATTTGAATACGGTTTCCCTGTTTTATGCATCAAACATGATCCCAAAAAATCCTCTCCTTCCAACACAGGAGTTGCAGTAGTGATGAAAATTCATAAAACCCAAAAAAAATGAGAGAGAGAGAGAGAGAGAGAGAGAGAGAGAGAGAGAGAGAGAGAACCTCGCAATGAGTTGACAGCATGCTTCACTCTCCTCTCACAGCCATCACAGTCCATTTTCACCCTGATCTCCACAGTCTGTTCACAAGAAAAAGGCATCAAAAGAGATTTTTCATGTTTTTCAATGAGAACAGAGTGGAGAGAAGAAGAAGGGGGGGGGGGGGGGGGGGGTTATGGACTTGATGTCTCCCTCACCTGCAGTGGCTTTCTTCTCTTTCTCTTCAGCGCTCTCTTTGTGTCTGTCACACTGCAGAAGTTGGAGAAGTAGTCAAGTGCACCCATTTCCCCTCTGAGAGAGGAGAGAGAGAGAGAGAGAGAGAGAGAGAGAGAGAGAGATGAGAGAAATTGAGGATATAGTTGTGTATATATATATGAGGGGGGTGCAAGGAAATGATGTTACCCTTGATTTAGTGACTTATATCAAATACAAAGTAATATTGAACCGGTGTGAGTCCACCATTCAGAAAGGTCTGTGGAGTATTAGTCTAAGGCTCCTTCATATTAGTACATAAAAGGGTAAATTACATCTTGCACCCCTGAAGTTTAGCTCAAAAACACTTAACCCCTCTATAGTTAAAAAACTACATGTTGCCATCCCTCAATTCAGTTTTGATCACATAAAATTTACCAAATGAGGAAATTAAGTAATTAACGAAAGGGGTATTGTGCTAACATTTTAAAGTTTAGGGAGCGGTTTGGAACAAAGTAAGGGTTAAATATTTTTGAGCTAAACTTATTGGGGGCAAAGTGTAATTTACCCCCCAAAAAATTAATCACTAGCTTTGGTTCAAAGCTTCCATCAGATTTGAATATCTAAAGAGGGAGGGACTAAAGACTTAATTATTACCAATCCCTCTAAAAAAAATGATTGGTCTCTGTTTGCGTTATTAAGGAGCTATCAAGCAATTAGAAAAATAGGAGGATGGTATGATGATAATGTACATAAGATTCTTTTGCCACCGCAAAAGGGGGGCACTCTTGCTTCTTATGGCTGCATATATGAGTGATCTATGCATACGCTGTGGGCCAGGAAATCATAATGACTCAAGCCCATTCTGCATACTTGAAAGTTGGGCCCACAAAGAAGTTGGGCTATTGGGCTTTAGGCATGTCGTGCTAATATTGGCTGTCGACAAATAAAGCGTGGCTAAGTGTATCATTACATCCACCTTGATGCAAGAAACACTCCGTGTTTTCTTAGTCTAGTACTAATCTCGTGCAATGCATGAACGACTACGATCCTGCTTTATCGGATTGTGCATCCGGCACCGCATCCCCATAGTGTGAAGAGAGAGAGAGAGAGAGAGAGAGAGAGAGATTTAATTATAAAATATTTAAAAAGAGAAAAGAAATTTAAAAAAAAAAGAGATGGGAGAGAGCGGGGGAATGGGGTGTGTCCCCCTTATTCATGTAATTTATAGAGAAGAACCATTTATAGAGGATGTCACATTTTTAGTCGGCGGATTAGAGCCATAGAACAGAAGCAAGAATTGGGGAGGGAGGAGCATTAATCAGCATAATAGAAAAATAAATAAATAAATAAAGATGATATGAGTGTAAAATAATTCCTACACGAAACATGTGATTGTCTCTATTATCGAGAACTATTAACTTTGAAAACGAGGAACATAGAGACCATAGGTGGAAACGATGATCGAAAACATACCTCCGGCCATTATGCGTCAGGTGATGACGATTCACAGATTAAAGCTTTAAAGACGGGTTCTTTCTCTCGCGAGATCCAAACCGCGATGGTGGAAGAAGTAGAGGCGATGAGATCCGAGATCTCAAAAGTTGATCTTCAACCACGGTTCTTCTTGGCACCTTAAAACACTTGAGAAACCTCCATAGATGATCGATGAGATAAGAGATAAACCCCGGATGCAAGTAGCAGTCTCTCTCTCTCTATAGGGTTTCCGTAGAAAATCCATACACACAAGAGAGAAGAAGACAGTTGAAGAGAAGGGGGGTCGCAATCTATATGTAGCGCCCCCTCTCCCCTCTCGGTTTAATCACACATGTAGAAAGAGATAGGGGAGTGACTACTACCGCGAGCCGCACGCCCCCCTTCCATCTATGTCTCATGCGTATAAGGGTAGGGGCGGCTAGGTGTGGAACCCCCCTTATTAATTGATGTTTGGGATCAATTACCTCGCAAACCCTAAATCCCGTTCTGACACCAACAGGATTGGTTTTCATTCACGAGCCATTAGCCACATACCTCTGGGCCTATAAATAATTACCCACTAAAGCCCTAGTCTTAACGAGTGGAATCGAGCCAAAATCCAACACTATCCCACTTGGCAAAACGAAACTCAAAGAAACAAAATTTTATTTTGGAAAACACATACGCTAGTAGGTAATGACTCAATTAGAAAAGATCTTAGTGTGCACACACTTTATTTTGCAAAAACAAACTATGCCCATATTCTTAAGAGGTATTCCTTAACTTAAACAAAGATTCATAGTCACATGAATCATGATGGTTATCTATATAACATGGCACGACGGTCGACAAGCTAACTAGATAAATTGGAACAAGTTGACTAAACAAAAACGTCGTGCCAAATAGAAGAGAGAGAGAGAGAGAGAGAGAGAGAGGCTGACCAATAAATCCATCAATTAATGGTCAGTCGAACCATTAAAACGGGTTTTTTTATCTTACCCCCTACTTAATTTGGTAACTAAAAAATGGTCCCTTTGATCTTAATTTTCAAATCTTACCCCCTAAAAATCACTTTACCATTGCAAAAGGTCATAATGATTTACTGTCAACAAGGGGTACAACTCAAAAAATAAGACCGGACGCAGTTATATTTAATTTCCCAAATTAAGTAGGGGCAATGTAAAAAATAAATAAATAAAAACCCATATGTGAGGACCATGACTAGATAGAGTCGCCTTCCTTCACGCCCCCCTCTTCCAGCTAAGGAGTTCCCGGCCCCCTCCCCCACCCACCCACCCTCACGCCCCCCTTTCAGCCAAGAAGATCGTCCCCGTTCACAACCGTCCCCACTCAAATATGGTTCCCCCTCCCCCTCTTTGAACCACTTGATCGAGCCCACCCAATTCTTGAAATATTCGATCACCTCCCCTTCTTCCTCGCTTTTGTCCCCGCCCTTACAAATCCTCTCCCGTGCCTAAATTCCCGGCCGCCTCCCCCGCGTCTAAATTCTCAGCCGGACTCCCCCTAAAGCTCCCTCTAAGCAACCTACCTTTCATCCCCCTATAGGCAAAATTCAAGGAGCTAATCTCGGTTATTCCTCTCCCCTGTGCTCCCTCTCGGCTTCCGGCTACCCTCTTTCCTCCCCCTTTTGCCCCCCTATCGTCTATAATCCCGGCCAGCTTCCCTCTTTCCTCCCCAATTCAGTGATCGATTTCTTCAAAATCTTGTCGCCCCTCGCGATTATTTCTTCCCTAATTTGCCAAATTAATTCCATTTACTCCTTTTTCGATGACTGCATCCGACCATATGATATATAGAAGTTACGGAGTATCAACAACCTCACAACCAGCCAGCAACATTCGATCGGAAGAGCAAGAGAAAGGGCGAAAGGAATGGCGACCCTTGCCCCGTTCGGACAACTTTCTGCGCTCAGAAGTTACATCGAAACAACCGAGCTCCTTCTTCTTATCTGAAATCTTTGTTGCTAGGTATGACCCCTGTCTTTGTGTAAACCATGTAATCTTTGTTTGATCCAACTAAATTATTATGGGTTTTTTTTGTAACATAAGTATATAAACTTTGTTTTTTTTCTTCAGTGCTCTATCTCTTATACTTTCACATCAATTTGTTTTTATTTGTATTGGATGTAGGTTTTTTTATTTTTGATTCAGTTATCATAGGAGATCCAGAAATACTCCTGTTTTCATCGCTAGGTAATCCTCTCTCTATAGAAATGTATCATTATTTATTTCATCTGCCTTTGATTTTCTTTATACCCTTGTAGTTGCTACTGTCAATTATGTGTCCCGTTCAGACTACTTTATGTGCATCTTTTTTGTACCACCGATGAGTTTCGAATGCAGTATTTAATTTTGGTTATCGGTTGTATTGGTATTTTTAATTAGTAGAAAATATGATAAAGATGTGATATAGTTCAATGTATATACAAGAATGGAAAATTCTCAAAGGTATAATGTTCATGGTAATAAAGATATCAAAATTGAAAACGTATGCTGTTTGTGAAACAAAAAATTCTAAGACTAGAGTCTAGGCACCTCAAATCTTCTCTAGCGTACTCATGCTTGGCACACCCTCATATGCTTCGCCCTTTTTTTTTTTTTTTTGAAAGCCTATATTATTATTCCATCAAGTATCATTACAAGCCCTACAAGCAAAGCCCACATTACTATACAGACTGCATCTTGCCTTGGCTCTTACTCCGGAGTTCATACCTTTTGGGTCGTCATGAGATGTCCATGGATGTGCATGCTAGGGATGCAACCTCAATCTACCCAAAGTTCCTGCTATAAATCAAATGTTTTCTTCATAAAAGCTGCAGTGGGGTTTATTTGCTAATTGCATGTAAAATTCTTTCTTTGTTGTGATGGTGTTTGTTGGGTTGTCATGGTCCTCTAATTCTATTTTATTTTTTTGTTAAATTGCTCTGGGATAAATGAGATGGTTTTAATCTAAAAAATATTTTTTTATATAGTTTAATTAAAGTTTTTCAAATACTAATTTTGATAAATGAAGAGGTTCTTGCTTTGACCGGTGGTTTTGCTGGGGTTGTTGGTCCACCGGAGTGGGACCGTAGGATCTGGGTGTTATCGCCGAAGGCGGCTGCTTAGATGGTAGCGAAAGTCCAAACAGTGGTCAATATTGGTGGTATCGAGATCATCGGTCCGTAGAGAGTAAAGCCACCATAGGCCGGTGTTGCTGTCGAAAGTGTTTTGTTGCCGAAGGCGGTCAGGTGTATATGTTGTCGTCGAATACTACGATATGGGTGGGGGTGGTGATGCCTGGGGGTGTCTTGCCACCGATGGTGACCTGCTGTAGTGCCGACAGGTGTGTTACCGTTGAAGGCGGTCCGACTGTGTTTTGCCGCCGAAGGTAGCCTACTGCAGTGCCGATAGGCACAGGCATGCACTAATATCCTTACGTGCAAACATTCCCTTCCACATATTATGCTATGATCAATCTTCTCTGAATAAGCATTTTATGTGGTAATCATAATTTATGAGTAAAAACTAAGTTTTACTCTGTGATCGTACTGTATGTCATACGAATTTAAGTATATATATCAAGAGTAAAACAAAATATCAACTTTATTTTCTATTGAAAGGAAAAGTACAAGTATAATCAAACGTACAATAAGCCCACAACCCCATGCTACCCACATGACCTTTATACTGAATAGGTGATAACCCCTTGATAATTGGATCCGTGACTATAAGCTTCATACCAATATGCTCACGGTGATCTTATAATTGATCATCCCGCATAACAAGATATTTTATATCGATGTGCTTGCTACGACTTTCGCTTTTGTTGCTATTTGAAAAGAATACATCAGTCATATTGTCACAATATATCTTTATAAGTATAAATATGGAATCCATAATCCTAATCCCAGTGAAAAAATACCTTAGCCAAGAATCATGTGATATTGCCTCGTAAAGTGCAACGAACTCTGCCTTAATGGTCGACGATACTATAATGGTCTACTTGTTGCTACTTCATAAGACAACATCTCCTACTAACAGAAACATATAGCCCGATGTCAACTTTCTCTCGTCTAGGCACTCAGCAAAGTCAGAGTCTGAATAGCCGACTACCTCCAAATGCTCAGAGTATCTGTACGTAAGTATAAAATCCTTCATCCCCTGAAGATATCTCATGATCTTTTTTGGCACCCTTCTAGTAATCCATGCCTGAATCACTCTGATACGTACCCAACATCCCTACTGCAAAACTAATGTTAAGTCTAGTATAGACTTCCAGATACATCAAGCTACCAACTGCAAATGTATATAAAATATTTTTTATAGCTTTTTTTTTAAGAGAGTTTCTCAGACTTTGGAATAAGTTAAATTTGTCAACTTTAACGATAGGAGCAATACCAGGTGAATAGTTTTCTATATTAAATATTTTTAAAACTTTATCAACATAGTTCCTTTGATACAATCCTAGTGATCTTTGATATCAATCCCTAATGATCTCAATGCCAATTATATAGGATGTCTCTCCTAAGTCCTTTATTTCAAAGTTCTAAGAGAGACTATTTTGTCATATGTATCATCCCCAAGTTATTGCTACCTAAAAGAATGTTACCCACATATAGGACTGGAAACACATAGTGGTTACTTTTCTTTTTTTTTTTTTGAGAACCCCTCGTGAAGGGGAGGCTTGGGCAGCCCCCAACAAGTTATATTAAAATCGATTAGCTTATTACAAAGGTTCATACAGAAAAGTAAATAAATTAAAAACCTAAGAATATCACCGGAAGCAAATCAAATTAAAAATTAACCTAGCAATGAACAAGAGCAGTGTTAGGGTTTGAAATGACATGAATGAATCAAATGAGCTAAGGAATTCATCCAAGAGATGAGCTGGCATGACAATGGCTTAGACCTTGATGGCCATCTGTTCTTTGTCATCACTGACCTCGAGCTTCATGCACCTGTACCACTTAGCACACATGAGGTAGGCCATGAAATCGGCCGCGGTCAGCCCCGCAAGAAGGAAGAAGAACCTGTCGAGGTGACCGGAGTTGAGGTTCCCCGGGATCCAACCAGGTCTCTCGTCCCCCGCGGTGAGGCCCATCACGATGCCGACCAGCATGATGCTGACGTAGTTCCCGAGCGAGATGGAGGCCATGCAGAGGGAGCTCCCGAAGCTCTTGATCCCGTCCGGCGCCTGCCCGTTGAAGAACTCCAGCTGGCCGACGTACATGAACACCTCGGAGGCCCCGATGAGCGCGTACTGGGGGATCTGCCACAGGATGCTGAGCGAGCTGGGCCTGTGCGGCTCCTCGACGCGCTTGAGCCTCTCCACCTCCACGGCCCCGGCGGCCACCATGGCGAGCATCCCCACCACCAGCCCCGCCCCCATGCGCTGGAGCGCGGTCAGCCCCTTGGGGGTCTCGGAGAGCCTGCCGATGAGGGGTATGAGGATCCGGCGGTAGATGCCGATGAAGGCGAGGACGCTGAGGACGTCGAACACCGACATGCTCGCGGGGGGGATGTGGAAGGAGGCGACGCTGGAGCGCATGGTGGCGCCCTGCTCGACGAAGAGGGAGGCCATCTGGGTGAAGACCACGGAGTAGATGATGGTGCACAGCCATATGGGGAGCAGTTTCAGGACGCACTTCACCTCCTCGACCTGACTCACTGTGCATAGCCTCCATGGGCTGATCAAGCTCGCGAGCATGGAGTCGTCTTCACGAGAGAGGGTTGCAGCCTTGTCCAACCACCTGCAACACACATGGTTACGCACACACAAACGTATGGATTTTTGCATGCAACCCCTGAACAGTATTGATATTACAAATACCCCCCCTCCCTTTTATAACTTTACTCACAACACCTCCAATGTTCTGATATTTAATAACCCCCCACCCCACCTTTACCATTTTGCCCTCCGGTTAACTGGATAAAACTTAAAAATTGGGGAGTAAAAAGATAGATTTGGCGGATTTTTATGAAATGCAGAATGTTTGGGGTGTTATGAGTAAAACTTTAAAAATAAGGGGCTATTTATGATATCAATATTTGTTAGGGGGTTACATGAAAAAATCTTGCCCTCTGCTGGGAAAAAGACCCAGATGGCTTCTGTGTGTGAAGAAGTAACTACCCCCTCGTCTTTTCAGAATTAGTGATGACTTTGCATGAGAGGATAATAATCTGTGTTGGCTGACATTTTTACTTCACAATCATCCATTCTTCGTGTAAGTTTTTTTTTTTAACGAGGGGTAAGATCCAAAAATTAAGGCCGAGCTAATCATCACTAATTAAAAAAAGAGGATGTGACATGTTGGTCATTACAATCGTCTGATCAATTTGACTGACGAGGAACAAAAGAATTTTCACGGGCAAACAGGATTTCTGAGATTTTGTGCTCGAGAAAATCGGCAAACTCATAGAACAGTGGTTCGTCCCGCTAATCCCGCCTAGAGGCGCTAGACCGCTCCGAGCTTTTTTGGATGTTTTCCCTTGATTAACCATTTGGTCGGTTTAAAGGCTTGTACATCCGCGTAGTTCATTTTGATCCACATGCAGAGGTCAACGCCTAACCCCCTCTCTCACATTAGAGGGATTCTAAAAAAAATAAAAAGGAGATAATGTGCCTAAAGTTCATGACGAGATTGGTTTAATGATAAAGACGGACAAAAAGATGCTTTAACTGTAGATCCCTTTGTTTGAAAAATATAGGTTTTACTCCTACATGCAATGGTACGGAATCACATAAAGAATAAGAATTCGATAAAAAAAAAGTAACAATTTGCTATAATGATTTCATTGTAGAAAAAAGAGATTTCTCAAAAAAAGATTACTACAGTGAAGTCATTGTAGCAATTGTTACTTTTTGCTACCTTGTAGCAATTGTTACTCTTTAAAATCGAATTGAGTAACAATTGCTACAGTGATATCCCTGTAGCAACTTTTTATTGAGATTTATAAAAAAAAAATTGCTATAGTGATTTCAATGTAGCAAAGGGTAACAATTCGAAAATAAAGAGTAAAATTGCACATATTGTTACTCTTTGCCGCAATGAAGAGTAACACTTGTGATTTTAGTATTAGCGATAGTTTTATCATTTAAAGGAAATAAAAGTCAATATAGGAGGGAATTTTTAGGGAGGGACCTGGTGCAAAGTTATCTTATTGTCGGTCGTTTAGCTAAAAATGATCTCTTAAAAGGGACTTGTTGTTAAGTTTCCTCCCCCAAGACCAAAAAAAATGAAGACTTAACCTTTTAGTCCTTTTAAGAAAATCAGCTTAAGCTAAAAGGACAGACAACATTTCGGTTTTGTATCAGATCTCTCCCCGAAATACCTGTTTGACTTTTTCAATCATTCAAATGACAAAAATACCCCCCCCCAATTGTACGGTATTATGTGGATCTTTGCTACATTGGTTTCACTGTAGCAAACAAAATTGGCAAGATTTATCAAAAAAAAAAAATTACAGTGATTTCACTGTAGCAAAGAGTAACAATTTGTGTAGCAAAGAGTAACAATATGCACAAATTGATTCACTTTTTTGAAAAATCAGTGTAGCAATGGTTACTTTTTTTTGCACATTGTTACTCTTTGCTACAGTGATTCAACTGTAACAAAAAAAAAATCTAGTGAGATGCCTCAAAAAAATTTTGTTATAGTGATTTCACAGTAGCAAGACTTAACAATCTACTATGCAGAGTACCCATTGCTACAATGATAGATACAAAAATACATTTGTTGCGGATGGACTTTTCACACAACTGAAATGTTGTTTGTCCTTTAGCTACCACCGTATATGCTGTAAGGACCTTAGCCACATTACCCCCCCCCCCCCCCCCCCAAAAAAAAAAAAAGGGAGGGGGGGGGGGGGGGGGGGGTGTTTAATTATCTCAATTAATTGTGAGATAAGGTCAATAAAACCCATGAGAGCTAGTCACTTTATGGTCCCTCGGGGTGAGGGGGGTTTGGCATGGACCCCAACCAGTTTATTAAGAAGAGCCTGAAGGGAAAATCTAGAGACGATTACATACTACACAGAGGTAACCCGAGAGGTCGGTGGGCATACCCGAGGGATCGGTGGGCAAGAGATGGTCTTTTCCATCTCATGCAATACAACTGGCATTTAAGTGACAAACCTAGAAGAGCATAATGTTGAGCATAATATATACTTATCCTCCGTAGGCTTACCTGAATTCATAGCTGTGAAGGATCTTCCTACTCCCTGCTATTGCCGACTCCTTTCCCTCCAACTCATAGAGCATCTCCTCATTGTTTGGGACCTCAACGTCCCACTTCCGGGTGGCCGCAACGAAGACCTGCGCGATACGTGTCAATGGGTTGCCGGATGGCTTGAAGTGCCTGTACCGTGGGGTTCCCAGAAGGAAGAGCAGGAGGGCGAGAGCGGCGGAGCCCGCTGATGTCCAGAACCCGATAATCCACTTACCGGAATCCTCATAGTAGACCAAGATGGTGTTGGAGAAGAGAGAGCCGGCATTCAGAGCAAAATAGAAGTAGCTGAAGAAAGCAACCTTGAAGTGCCTTTCCGAAGGGTCCATTTCGTCGAATTGGTCGGATCCAAACGTCGCGATCGAGGGCTGGTACCCTCCATTGCCAAAGGCAATCAGGTAGATTGATAAGTAAAAGATGGCGGCCCCTAACGTCGACACGGGTTTGCACTGTAGATATCCATCTCCACATCCAGATGGGTTTACTAATAAGAAATATGATGATAATGATAAAAGTGCTAGACCCTGCTTAGAACAGAACAAGATCAGAATATACATATTTCATGGAAATTAAACAATGTAAACACATTAATTAAAAAATGTAATTTGACGAATAAACGTAATTTGTGTTCTGGTTGACCGTAAAACATAGGAAAGGAAACGAAAATACTAATTTTTCTGCAAAAATTAGTGATTGGTTAATAAGCAAGTGTGGTCCCCACAAGAAAATACTTTTTCCATAGAAACCAGTTCTGTCAAAAAGTTATAAAAAATTTCTACCAAAAGCATGGAGAAACACGAGAAAGATAAAAAGATGAAATTCTTGCTTTCTTTTTCAGACAACCAAACAGAAGCAAGGAAATGCATTTTTCCGTTTCGATCTTTTCCTTTCGTTTCCTTTCCAATGAATTCATTTCCTGCAAATCTTTCTCGGCAACCAAACTCAGAGGGGAAAGTTGAGTATGTAAAGTATCATACCACCACGAAGATCATCTGAAAGATCGCGCAGGTCACATACCGCCCCCAGTACGAATCACTTAGGAATGCCCCGACGAGCGAGAATATATACACCGTGCCTGTCCACTTGCTGACATTATTCGCTGCGCCGGCATTGTCTTGTTGCATAACCCTCCTTAAGAATAGAACAAGATTCACCCCCACTCCAAAAAATGCTAGTGTTGAAAGGCCATAGTTCACTGCACCAATAACGATACATAAGTAACAAACTGGCCTTTTCTTATAAGAAGGGGTGATGCGTGAACTGCATAAATTTCCACCCTAATTAAAATCCTCACGTAAAAGATTTTACAGTCATCTAACTATATATAATTATGTCCCTGAGCAAGTGTGTTGAGATAGTCCACCGGTTTAGTCCCACATTGGTAAGGGGGGCACCCATTGTCCGCTTAATATACCCGCTGTGGACCACCCTTTAGAACCCGGGTTTTGAGGTATGAGGGTATCTAACATGGTATCTGAGTTGGGCACGCCTGTCTCCAGGTCTCTTGCTCCGGGTGCACCCTTACCTATTGTGCCTTGCCAAGCTTGCTCCGCATAGGGGGGGGGATGAGATAGTCGACCCGTTTAGTCCCACATCAGTAAGGGGGGGCACCCATTGGCCGCTTAATATACCCGTTATGGACCTCCCCTTATGACCTAGGTTTTGGGGTGTGAGGGTATATAACAAAGTGAAAAATATTTAGAGTCAAGAACAATGCTAAGTCACCCAATCCTCCTCTTACATGGCATTATCCCTGCATTTACATTCACCTTCAGAGCCCTCAATCTGGCCCTAAGTATACTAGTGTATAAAAATTGAACTAGTTAATGTTATTTCCTACATCCTTACGCATAGAGAGAGATGGGGTAAGGCTTGCCAATAGTCCATCGGTATACATTACCTAGCAAAAGAAATGCTGATGTCCACCTTCCAGTTTTTGCTTTGGTTGCGGGTTTCCCCCTTCGGTCCACGGAGCCATCTTCAGTGACGAGAGAGATCATATTTTCTTCATTGTTTGTAGAGTCGTCGTGGGTCTCTTCTTTCACCTGTGTTGCAGATTGAAAGGAAACAAAGCCGAGAGGAAGCGATGAGTGAACAAAATGAAAGGATGAAAGAAGCACATGCTTTAGCTTCAGATGCCATCCTTTTCAGTTTGAAAATTTAAAAACTGAACCAGCCTGAATGAGTTGAGATCACCTCTGGATATGCAAATGGTTCATATCAAGCTGGTCTAATCCATGTTACATCAAATCTATAGCTCGAAGATGGACTTGTCACAAACTCGATTAGAACCAACCCTTTTCATCTAGAAAGGGGCACCACTTAGCCTATTCATCCGTATTATAAAGCAACTATTAATCGTCCTAGGTCTAGGTTAAAATGATTGGAAACAGAAAGAGCCAATGCTCGAGTTCGAAACATGTCTGACCCAGACCTGAGTTGGCACACGCGCCTAAAAACCATTACTGGATTTTTTTTTTTTAACGAAATCCTTGATTCCGATTAACCACTGTCTTATAGACAGACTCCCAATTGAAAACTAGTGGTTTCTTTTGTTTACTGAACTGACCTTCAGCGGGATTTCCTTGAGCTCTGAAGCAGCCATTTCCTGAAAAAATAAATAAAAAAGAGTTGGTAGCACCCAGTCAATAACAATAAAACTTGGCCAAAACAAATTATCCTAACCAATTCAAACAAAGAAATTGTTTTATTGTAACTAATTCAATCAAATAATACTTCTTTTTTTTCTTGCTCTTGATCGGTGATTAGATTTTGGAGCTAACATACACGTTTGTTCTGATTTTGTGTGATATATGAGGATGGAATACCCAAACCTTGCATGAAACATTTTGTGCCATATATGAGAAGAAAACATTTGTAGGTGGGGTTATGCTTAAAGTCAGCCCGCATAACAATTGTCGGCGGGTACGGTATTCTAGCCCGAACCTGGGTTCCCAAGCCCCTTACAAAAAGAGAACTTAACAGCAACCGGGCGCTACACCAAGGCTAAAGTAACAGGGAAAGAGAGAGAGAGAGAGAGAGAGAGAGAGAGAGAGAGAGAGAGAGAGAGAGAGAGAGAGAGAGAGAGAGAGAGAGAAAAAATAGAGAAAAAGAGGCACAAAGAGAGAGAATAGAGAGGAAGAGAATGATAGTTTTTCTCACTGGTTTCAGCTGCGGTGACCTCTTGGGTCTTTATTGTGCCAGAAAGCAAGAGGAAGAGAGAAGAAAATAGAGGGAAAATATAAGAAAGTGAGAGAGAGAAAAGAGATAAGAGAGAGGCAGACAATAGTAGTTTTTTTCATTAGGCTCTCTTGTAATATCTTGGGCCTTTCTTGTACCGGTCTATTGGGCAGTCTCTCTTGTGCCGAAGGTTTGGGGAAAACTTGAATAATTGTTTGGAGAGCCGTTGAGAAGGTAATAACTTTTTTATTTATTTTCTATTCGCTAAACCCTTGTGCCACTATACTAATTACTATAAAACAGTGAAAAATTTCTTGCTCCATCTAGACATAGACCAATTTTGGCTGAGCCAAATATATCGCCTACCTTCGGGGGTTTTTTTTCATGTGAACAATTCAATTTAAGTAGTGGAAAATCCTCACTCCCCCAGATGTGGCCCCCGATCGAGCCACATATGTTGCATACCATTTTGGTTTGCATCTTTTTTGTTTTACCATAACGAACGATTCATCAAATTCCACTATTGAATCATTAAAACAAGTGGTATAAGAGCGCCACATTTGCTAGTCTACAGGGGTTACAAGATTGTACCATATTCCAAAAAGTTGAAATAATTGAAAATACTATATCTAGCGGTAAATGGTTTGTATATGAAGGGTTGTTCAAACTTAAGTGTATTTCTAATGGATTACTAAGTTCCTTCTATTATTCTCAATGTTGTTTCGGGTATACTGTAGGCAGTCGACCCCTTGGATTTTTGAATTTTCTTGTCCAACCCATTGTCCCACCCTACATTCTCTACGTTTCCAGTTCCCTCCCTCCCTCCCTCTCCCTCCAAACCGAAGCTTCCCCCTTCAACTCGTGACATGGAGACAGCGCGCAATCAGAAAAAACAAACACACCTTGACACGGATCAGGAAACTAATTATCGATAAAAACGTACCTCATTCCATCTATCATTCAAATCATTAAGCTTACAGTTAGTCTAATATTTTATAATCCTATATATCATTATAGGATTATCATATATCATTATAGGATTATCATAGAACGGATATTTTTGGGTGACAGTTTTTTTTTTTATCATAGAATGAAACTTTTTAGGTTCAGACTTCATAGGATTGGTATTCAGTGTCAAGTTTCTTTAATAATGAAGTGCATTGAACAATATTTGTCACATTTTTCTGATGAACAAAACAATTTAATGAAAACATACGAGCCCGCAGTTTATGAGAAATGGGATGGATCATAGATTTCCTTTTAAGTTTTACAATTCTTGCAGGCAGGTCAAGAAGTGTAGTAGGATCGATGCCATGTTTTTTAATTTCATTCATGTTTACTTCATAAACCGCCTAGGAAAATCTTGGCTCGGTCCCCCAGTGCACTAATGCAAGTAGGGAAGGGGTAATAATTTAATAAAGGGTAAGTTACACTTTGCCCGCCTGAAGTTTAGCTCAAAAACACTTAACACCCCTATAGTTAAAAAACTTAATTTTGCCCCCCTTCAATTCAGGTTTGATCAAATAAAAATTACCAAATGAGAAATTAAGCAGTTAACAAAAGGGCATTGTGCTAACTTTTCAAACTTTAGGGAGCGATTTGGAAAAAAATAAACTACAGGTGGGTTAAGTGTTTTCGACCTAAACTTCGGGGGGGGGGGGGGGGGGGGGGGGGGGGGGAAGTGTAATTTACCCTTTAAAAAAAAGAAATATCCCTCAATATAGAGTAATTTTGGAAATTTTTGATTATTTTGTACATGTGGCCTACCATGTGTAAATTTTTTTCCAAATTTTTTACACTTAGAGATCAAATTTTAACTTGGTGGATTGAACATATCAAAGGGGTACTTCTAGTATTTTCTAACTTAGAAAAGACAAGAAAATAGACAAATGTCTTCCCCTCAAAAGATCAGTCAGCGCAAAACTTTAGAAGGCTCTACAACTAAATTGAAGTAGATTTTAGATCCAGTTGTCAATCTGGAATCAACACCCCACAGTTTGTGGTAATAACCCTAGCATATACTAGTTAGCGAGTGGGAGGGCATACCCAGGGCGGCTCGACCCTAAGGCCATTAAGGCGGTCGCCTAAGGCCCTATGTGAAAAGAAGGCCTTCAAAGCCCAAAACCGTCTAAATAGCCTAAGACCCCATATGAAAAGAAGGCCCCTAACCTATTTAAATACTCTAAACCGCATAAAAGATAAAAAACTAAGGCCCCAATTAAGTAAAAACTTTTTCCATATATTAAATACATTTATATTATCATAAATATGAAAAGGTTTTATTTAGAACTTTGCCTTAGACCTCAACTTGTATGGAGCCCCGTCCTGGAAATACCTTTCTTTTACTGTCTTTAGGGGTGGGAGGGCATCCATTACTTTTACTGACCTTAGGGTTGGTAATGGGCCAGAATCCGGCCCATGCCCGATTGAACGCGGCGCACCAGGAACAAGTTTGGGCCTATATCCCAGATATTTTATAGGGGCTTGGGCTTATATTTTGAGACCCGAAACGAAAACGAGCCATGGCTGTGCTTGTATAGATCCGGCCCAAACCCGGCCCATAGTTGGGGTCGGGTAGACCTTGACATATCTAAGAATGGACTTTGTTTATTCCATAGGATATCATTGGTTTATTGGAGAAAATCTTGGAATTTCTTACGGTCATAGCTATTTTACAACACAATTTACAAAACAATCGCATCCACAGAATAAGAAAAACCTATGGTAACTAACAAGCTCGACCCAAACACGCGATCTAGTGT